>OY748286.1:31495353-31788608 GCA_963556515.1 Nudaria mundana | reverse complement strand
ACAAATAAGTATTCTGTCTAGACAGAACTTTAGAACCTTTGAGAAATAACCTGGCAATAAAAGTTACGGCAAAATATTAAAGATGTATGTAACCTTAAAATTATGTCAATCGCTGGTGATGAAGTGGTCACTTAGCCTTCGTTTACAATAAGTGACCTGCTGTAGATTGTGCGATGCATAAATGCGTAGAGGTGTGCTTCTATTTTGTAAATTTTTAAAAGAAGATTTTTGAATATATTATATACTAGCTGTTGCCTGCAGCAATAAAACAAACCTTAAATGTTAAGTTGAATAAACCACAACGCATTACTAAAACCCGCATTCAAATCGGTTAAGCCGTTTCTGAGATTAGCGTGTTCAAACATTCAGACAAACAGACACACAGACAAACAGACAAAAATTCTAAAAACCATTGTTTTGGGTTATTACGTTCATAAAGCCCCTCTACAACTGTTTCTCTATTATGTCTTCGATGTACAGACATCGACCACTTGCAATTTTATTATATGTATTGATTGATTATTATTATGTATTGATTAACGGTGTATGGACACAGCCAGCGTCTGTATCAGTACATACATTGGGGTACCTAATAGTGTGTACTAATAGTAATTATATTTAACAATCACTGTAATTTGCTGTCCCATTTAGAATTTTTTCCAAAGGATTTTTATTTTGTCTGAATGTTTGAACTCGCTAATCTCAGAAACGGCTTAACTGATTTGAATGCGTTGTTCACTGGTTTCTTGAGACCGAGTTATTGCCGAAAGTACTCTTTTTGAACTCAAGCGAGACTCCCTGTCGGTGAAGGTCTCAGATTCACGCGACATAGCATGCGCCTCGCGATCAGCAGTCAAACGCGCTTCGCGTTGTTCATTGGTTTCCTGAGACCGACTTCGTGCCGACAGCACTCTTTGAGAACTCAAGATTCCCTGTCGGTGAAGGTCTCAGATTCACGTGACAGGGTGTGAGCCTCACGGTCGGCGGATAAACGTACCTCACGCTGTTCACTGCTCTCTCAATTTCGTTAGGCCATCAATTGAGAACGCTGTGAACTATTCCTGAGATGCAGTAAGTCTTGCTTCATGATCCTCTTCAGATTCCTGAGATCGAAATAATCTTAACCTTTTATAATTTCTGCTGCATTGGCTGAGGGTCGATTTTCTTCGAGGCATTCTCACTTACTATAATACGACTTAGAGATGAGTCGTATACAATAATACTTATACAGTTACAGGCAGCAACCTTACATACCACTATTATTTCAACTCTCTCTTTATTTAATTTAGTATAGTAAATAATATTACGGAGACTGACTTTAAAGGTGACAAATACTAAAAAAACAGATTATTTTGCCCTTTTGGCACGGAACCTTTTGTGCTTTCTGACACGCATTTCCCCTTTTTTATATATTTTTATAAGTAAGGTATATGTATTATTCATAGAGATATTATAATACGTCCATGGTATTATTGATGTATACACACGTGTTATAAAACAGCAAATAGTGGAAATCAAATCTGCAAACAAAGTTATTTATTACTGAGCTACTCAGACTGCAGATATTATTATATTAGTGGTATGTAACACCTGTCCTGGCCGCGGTAATTTTGATTTAAATGGATCTTCTAAAGTGCCCTATCAGCAATACGCTTGCCCTCTATTACGTGGGACCAACAAAAGTACTCGCACAGTGTTGATGTGTAACGCACCACTGCCTACCCCTTCGGGAATATAGGCGTAATGTATGTCTGCCAGTCATGTCTGTCACTTGATATATTTTGTGCCAATTAGTCACCCATCCTAGTTAGAAACGCGACTGGGGTTGCTTAACTTGGGTTTATGCGTGATTCTTTAGATCGACATAACTTTTTTATTTATCAACCTTTTCAAATGAAACAAACACAAAATGTTAAGTTGAATGTACCGCAACGCATTAGTGAAAACCGCATTCAAATCAGTTAAGCCGTTTCTGAGATTAGCGTGTTCAAACATTCAGACAAACAGACACACAGACAAACAGACAAACAGACACACAGACAAACAGACAAAAATTCTAAAAACCTTATTTTGGGGTTCTAATGCGTTCATAAAGCCCCCTGCATCAATTTCTCATATATATCTTCCTTGTACAGACAGCGAACATTTACAATTTTATTATATGTATTGATTTCGATGTTTTTTGATTGTGACTGTACACATTGGAACCTAATATTTTCTTATGCGTTTTACAATAAACTTTATTCTATTCTTACCGGCAAATGAGGCCATCTTGAGCCATTGCGTAGACAACACGGGGTAGTGGGAACATAGACCCCAGCATGGAAACGGTAAGTCCAGCTAGGGCGCCAACAGCAACTACGTACTGGCTTGTTGGTGCTTGCACATGAGAGAACATTTGCACTAGCGCCGAGTCAGATTCCAATTGATTATAGGGCACTGTGGACAAAAATATCATACTTAAAATAATCAAATTTCAGCTCATATGAAGGTAATGGGTAGTTTATTTTGTGTACCTATTTTTTTGGGGACGTTCTAACACGACATCATCTAGTTTTAATCATCAGCAAGACGAGTAATAAGTATTTATAAAAATAATTGATTAATATAATCAAATCAGGCTAGTTAACCGTATATCTATTAGGTTAGCAGTGCTACCAACGCTGAAGTAGGTATTATATTCATAACTAGCAACCCTTAGCGCAAACTGCGCAAGTAATAATTTTTTTTTTACCTACCTGTTGCTTTGTTTAGGCACGGACAAGTTTTGTTGAACTTTGAATGTAGCTTTTACACAAAATTATATTTAGCCAGCTGTATCGGCGAACTATGTACAGCCTCAAATTAACCTTTTAGGCCTTCCCTAAGATTGTACAAATATTTTGAGACCATTATTAGCCAAATCGGTACATCCGTTCTCAAGGTTTTTTTTCCTTTTGAAGGCGGTACGACGTTCGCCAGGATAGCTAGTATCCTGGCGAACGTCGTACCGCCTGAAACCTAGACTTTCAGGAATATTTCTAGACCAAAATTAGCCAAATCGGTCCAGGCATTTCAGAGTTTTAGTGAGACAAGCGAACGGCTAATTACTTTTATTTATATAGATTTGATTACGAAACTAGAATAATAAACAGGTTTTGTAGATACATCGATTAGATAAAAGTTGTGTGGAATAATGTTAATTTAAGTAGGTATTTAGGAAAACTACTCACATTTATTGTTGCGTCCAGAAGAAGGCTGACAGAGCTAAAAATAAACGAAATCTATATCGCCTTCAATTTTGATAATTGTGCATACTGAAACAAATAATTTAAAGGACTTACCACGAAAAATGTGTGGCTGGACAAGAATTACCGCTAAAAATACAACATTTCGTAGCGTTACTTTGCTACAGGCGTTCCAGTCTGCGGTGGTACGAACCTATGCTGTACAGTTGTCTCTTCAGCTGTACGGAACGTGTAGCTCTGGAAGTCGTTTAATGACTCAGTTGAGCCGGACGATTCCGAAGACAGTGCTTCTTCGAAATTATCCTCAATCTCTTCCGAAATAGAAATCAATTCCGGTACCTCCTCAGGAATATGTTCTATCATTATAACTATGAAATGTTGTACAGTGACGTCCACCACTTTTATTCACTACATCACTATACACTAAACTGTTACTACATATTTTTACTTCAATTGTTTGTTTTCACATGTAATGTTAATATTCATTTATTAGTCTCTGTCACTCGGGAGTTTAACCGCATCACGCCTGTAGAGAAAAACAAAAAAAATGTACCTACATACAATTATATACATTTACACACGAAAAACACAGCTATTGTTGACGAAGCTAGGTAAAAATATTGTGTAGAAATTTTGAATCAGAAAAATACTAGTGGTTGCCCATATACGAGGGTGGATTGAAAAGTAATCGGCCTAACCAAGAAAATAAATCTATACTTATAATAAATCTGTAGATGTGAAAATTCTGTACATTGAAAATATAAAAAAAATAAATGGCAGAGGGTGTTACTAGACCGACACCGAACCTAAAAATGTGATTAAAAAGTTTTCGTCTGTCTGTCTGTCTGTTCAGGCATCACGCAAAAACTACCGGTTCGATTACGATGAAACTTGGTATTATAAACATAATTATAGACTAAAAATATTTACATTACAAAATATCGCTTAAAAAATCCTCCGCGTCATTGCCGGCTGGGAAGGTTCCCAGAATGCTGGCTGTGTTGCCACGTTGGATGGCGATACTTATTCTTTGGGCCAGAAAATAGCCAGCCTTCTGGTCCTGAGAAGCATCGATTAGGCGTTTAGCAATGTCTCTATAAAGGCGGCGAGCACTCGGACCCCATGACCCCAGTGTCTCAACCCCAAACGGCTCAAATATGTAATCACCTGCTAGGTTAGCATATTAACGCCGTTTAAGGCCTTCAGCCGATGCAGCGGCAGCGCCGGCACATCCGGATGTGCTTGGAAGGTGTGAAGGTGCTAAGGTGTCAACGCATGTAGCGTCCCACACCTTCCCATCTTCAACGGTAGCAACGACATACCGTCCGGTCTCTTTCCATCGCTTCGTGCTAAACCATTTGGTTCACGTACGGCCGGAAGACCTGCGGTGGAAAGAGCCCTACGAATTATGTCGTTTAGAATAGCGTGCCGAGGTATACGACCTGCGCTTCTGCTACAAGAAAGGCCATGGTGTCCCAGATTATCGACGGCTACTCCACAGGTGCAATGATGCGGGGATACACAAGGTGTACCCAGCCGAAGGCAAGTGGCAATGCGGAAGGTTGTGTCGTCCAACATTGTACCGATGTTGGGCGATGGGAGCGCCTGGATCCATAACCCTGACTCCCATTCTCCAACAGCTAGTAGGCGTGCGAGCGTATGGTATAATTATTCTTTAATATCCTGGGCACCACACTGGGTACTTTTTATCCCGGAAAAGTATATACAATAAAAAACAAACTTAATTTTGCGGTTTGATCTCTAGACCCTATTACTGTACCAACCGCAAATAATAAGTTTGTCAAAGGTTTTTTATTTTTTTATTTATATTGGGTTCACCAAATTGATGCCACCCGCCTGGTGGTAAGTCGTGACGACGTCTAGCGCTTGTGAGCCACTCTCACAGCACACAATACTATAGAGAGTGGCCCTCAACTTGACGACCTACTGATGTGCCTCTTCACGCTCCGCTTAAAGAACCCAGGGTTATATGTGGGAGGAAACACGTGCACAGGCAGGGCGTTCCAGGCCACTATCGTTCGGCAGAGGAACGAACGTTTAAAACATTCGGTTCTCGCAAACATGCTATCAAGTGTGTGGGAGTGGCATCTCTGCCCGGCACGCGTTCGGGATCGGAAGGAAGAGGGTGGGATCAGATTGAATAGCTCTTCAAAACAGGTTAAGTCACCCGCAGTGGAGTTCACAAAGGGGATACTATAATATTTTAACTTAAGATACAATATCGCTCGCCATACAATTCAATGGACTGTCACACACGACGAAGAAAATAAATAATATTTCATATTTTCGTATCTTAAGATGAATTTTTATGGTACGAGTATAATAGAGAATATTAAAGAAGATATAATAGAGAAACTGTCGAGGGGGGCTTTATGAACGCAATAAAACCCAAAACAATGGTTTTTAGAACTTTTCTCTGTTTGTCTGAATGTTTGAACACGCTAATCTCAGAAACGGCTTAACCGATTAGAATTTTTGATTTGAATTTGCGGTTTGGTTTTCAATCGCTTCATAGATAAAAAAATTATGTAGATCTAAAGTAACACGCAGGCGGAGCTGCGGGCAACAGCTAGTACATAATAAATGACTGATATTTTTATTTTTCAACGTAATCACCATCAAGTTCAATGCACTTTTGCCATCTTCCCTTCCAAGCATTTAGCCCGTTGAAAAAAAATGATTCTTCCTTAGAGTCTAAATATGCGCCTACTGCTGCTTTGACCTCGTCATTTGTCAAAAATCTTTGACCTACCAAGTGCTTTTTTTAGGTTAGGGAACAGAAAAAAGTCTGACGGTGCCAGATCAGGTGAGATGCGGTAACAGTTCAAAGTCACAGTTGAGAATTTCTGCCATTGATTGGACAGACAGAACACGAGCGTTATTTTAATGAAACAGAACTTTTCTTCTGATCATTCCTGGACGTTTTTCTTTTATTTCCTCTCGTAAACGACGTAGTAAGGTGCAGTAACAATCAGAGTTTATAGTCTGACTCCTTTCAAGATAATCAACCATAATCACAACCTTCGAGTCCCAGAATACTGAAGCCATCACCTTACTTGCCGAAAAAATCTACTTAGCCTTTTTGGGGGGTGGTGAACCAGGTCTTTTCCACTGTTTTGATTGTTGTTTTGTTTCCGGTGTACAGTAATGAACACATGTTTCGTCCATAGTAACAAAACGATTCAAAAAATCACATTCATCAGCTTCAAATAACTCCAAACAGTCGCTTGCAATAGTCAATTGCATCCTTTTTTGCTCAACTGAAAGCAGTCGCGGAACCCACCTCGCAAGCACCTTGTGGAAACCCAACACGTTGACTATTATGTTTTGAGTACGTTCATAAGAGATGCCTATAATCTCGGCTATCTCTCTAATTTTCAATCTGCGGCCTCCCATAATTAAGTCGAGTATTTTTTTAACATTTTTGTCAGTAGTGGACGTCGAAGGCCTTCCAGAGCGGGGTTCGTCTTTCACATTCTCTCTACCACGCTTGAATTCTGCTATCCATTTTTTGACGGATGAATATGAAAGAGCGCAATTCCCTAATGTACTGACCATATCATTATGGATGGCTTTTGATGACAGCACCTTCTTATGGAGGTACTTAATGACGGCACGCTACTCGATTTGCTCCATTTGCGGAAATGATGTCAGATTGCTTTGTTAATAAATTTATAAAATTAAAACTAATTATCGCACACGTTACAAACTTCACACAATTAACATGTCTGAACTGAACTAAATAATGTGGGTAGATTTGATTTTTAGAACTAAATGGATCAGTGTTAGGCCGACTACTTTTCAATCCACCCTCGTATTATAGTGGTCGAACAATGAACCTCGTAATCATTAAAAACATTATTTAGGCTTTGCGCGTTATTTCCCCTCCAATCAAAAAAAGCTCAAGATGAAACAAGTGTTTTAAATCAAAGAACGCGGCCGCTCTCACGTCCGTTGCTTGGCGTCTCTGGTACGCACGTAGAAGGTATTTCCAGTGGCGCCCGGCGGAATCAAGGAACACTAATCTATTCCCAAGTTACGAGGTAATCGAATAAGAAATGTGGTACCACTAGCCCAGAACACACAGACAGACAGATATACAGACAGACAGACAGACGAAAGCAAATTAACTGCCCTCACTGCAGCCTCAATATGTAAATACTTCGCTCGTTAGGTCAATTCAAAACCTACCTACTATATGACCTTTGAATATAATTGCAAACTTTAATTATAGGAAAATCTAAAAGACTTACCACGAAAGATACCAATAAGTAAGATCAGGGCTATAATCCAAATAACTTTTCGAAAAGGTATTTTGCTAAGACCTTGGAATATATTACGAATAACTTGAGCCCTTGTATGGTCATGAGAAAGTGCGAGTTTGTCGCTCAACGACACATTTGATTCTGCTGAGTATGTAGACAATGACGACTCGCAACTTTCTTCGGGTTCAGACTCTTCCAAAATAGGAAGCAATTCCGTAAAGTCTTCAGTCATTGTGACGTTTTTCTTTACTGTTGACTTTGCATTTTATAAATCTGTGATACTTTGGAATTCATCGACTTCGATTGTAATGTTGCAATAGGCCTGTAGAACAACAAAAACAACATGTACATATAAGCTGAGAGGACACCAAATTCCACGCAGATGTTGCGCGTACTAGCATACAACCGACGCCGACGGGTGTTTTTACTTTTACTTTCTCCCTGTATGTTTTGTTATCTAATATGCTTATAATCGCCATATCTGTGGTTGCGAATTAAACGTATTTTCTTATGTTTACACACAAAAATACGTCAATCATTGACACGAAAATTGCCTTCAAGTTACCGGAATGGGACCAAATATAAATAAATAAATTAAAATTGCACTACTCGGGAAGCAATAGCGTTCAATTCAAATTCAAAACAATCATAATATGATGCACCCAGTCGAAAGATTATTCTCATTACTTTATTCTTGTCTTAATTTTGATTTGTAACTTTTGTATTGTCACCGATTGTTTGCTTAACGATTTTACAGCTTTAAATTAAACTAGTTATCCCAGCGAACTTTGTATCGCCCCAAATATTAAATATAAAAAAAAACCAAAAAACCAAAAAAAAACCCAGAAAATCAAATATATAAAATATAGACTGCTTCGGTGGCGTGGTCGGTAGTGCATCGGCTTTACAAAAAAAAATTTATAAAAGTATTTATATCAGTTTATCTAGTACTCATATCACAAGCTCTGCTTAGTTTGAGACTAGATGGCGTTGTGTGCATTGTCCTAATAAAAAAAAAAAAAAAAAATATATATATATAAACAAAAAAAAATTGCATGTACCTAAATTGAAAAATCGACGGACGGACAGACAAATTGTCGTATTAAATATATAGATTAATATGTTAGGACAATTCACAAAACACCACTAGTCTCAAACTAAGCAGAGCTTGTGATATGAGTACTAGATAAACTGATATAAATACGTATATACATTTTTTTGTAAATACATACATATTATATATAGGAAACATCTAGACTTCGGTACAAACGTACATGGGGCACACTAAAAGTTTTGCACTTCTAGCTAATCGGAACTATTTGAATTTTGAATGTTATATTTTTTTAAACGTTGCAACCTTCCTAGTGATAAAAAAAACAACTGGCAGGAAATCATTTTTCAATTGTTTTGTATCACACATCAAAGTTCTACGTATGCAACGAAAATGGAATTAAATCGAAAAGATTTTAGAGCGATGATTTTTTATGATTTTAAAAGTTCTCTCTCTCCGCAAGACTGTGCTGCTCGTCTTCAAAATGCTTTTGGGAGAGAAGCACCTTGTTTGAGCACCGTGAGGCGATGGTTTGCTGAATTTGTTATGTAAAGAAACTCGTTCTTTACATGACGAATTTCGTGAAGGGCGGCCTTCAACTGCCGTCAACGAAAATAATGTGGCTGCTGTTAAGCGGTTAATTGAAGAAAACCCGCGGATTACCTATGAGACAATTCTAGGACCATTGGGGATTGGTATGAGTCAAATCCAGAAAAATTTATCTATTGTAGTTCTTCGCTAGCTTCGACTGCGGATATTGCTTCGTGCGAAAGTTAGTACCGTCATCTAATGGAACAGCGGTTGTTTGAGGGTCCAGTACATCGTCCAACAAAGCAGATGAAGAAGGTTCTGGGGCGTTCAGAGGAGTATCTTCATAATCAGAAGACTCATTTTGGGTATTACTTTCTGCATCATCATCCTCCACATTATGTTCTAATTCACTTCCAGACGATACCTCCAGCTCTACACTAAAGTTCTCCTCGTCCAATAATAAACGTGTTAGTTGTTCGTCTGATAAATCTATTAGGATTCATTGTAAAACTACAAATAATAGAAACCATTACTTACGATAAAATATGCACAAACCCTAACCATTCGTCGCAACGACGAATAACTTGGCGATTTTTCGAAAAATCAGGTACTTACCAGCCGAACGCGGCCACCACAGAGAGGGTTCGGCGGGTACTGATTGGCACGCGATGCCACGACGATCGGTGCACGCGTCGAAAAGATATAGCAATATTTATAACGCGTAGTCGTCGATTCGACTAAGGTTAGGTCTCTAGGGTTAATGAAACTTTACAATAATATAGCTACAGGCTACAATTTATAAAGACATTAAGATAAACATATAGGAAAAAATACAAATTACCACGCGGACGAAGTCGCGGGCGGCCACTAGTATTTCATGAACGGATACTTAAATCACAAAATTAATTAGGTTATAACCTCTCAATGTTTTTTAAAGACCTATCTAATGATACACCACACTATGGACTGGACGCACGAAAAATATTCATGCTCAGGTTAGGCAGGTTAGGCAGGGTGCTACCACAAATTTTTTTTTTTCATAATTTTCTTATAGCACTTTGTCAACACAACATACACATCATATCCATGCAAAGTAAAATGCTTCTAGCACTTACCCTTTTCGAGGAAAGCCGAGGACGGACGAACGAAAAAGTTCTTCGACGAACGTATAATCTTTCCGAAACATAAACTATGGAACCCTAAAAAGGGTCTTGTCTCATATAAAATTCACACCAAAAAATTCGAACCGATTGTCCGCACAAAAACGATCGAAATTTTTTAAGTCATAATTCTTCAATGCCCCGTTTCGTATACCTAGGCGCCTTCATTTATTTATTTTATGGTATTTTATTCACGTCTTTCAAAAAAATAAATTAATTGTCGATTCATCCTATCTGAATTATTATTAAAGATGATTATATTGTATTTATACCAAATCAAAAAAAAATAAAAAAAAATAAATAAAAAATAAAAAATTTTAAATAATAAAAAAATTAAATTGTTATTACCGTGAATTATCCTCATAAGTTGTATTATTATCATCACAACCAAAAAATAGATTATGATAGAATACATATTTATAAAAAAAAGCACTTCACAATTGTACACTACACATAAAATGGAAACAATGCACAAGTTAAAGTGTTCTATGAGTTCAGAACAAAACTTAAAGCACCGCGTTTAATTTAAAAAAAAAACGCCGATACGGGCGCGATCACGAGAGATATTTGTCGGGACGTGTTTACTGCCGTATGCAGTGTCACGCTAGTGGCGTCAGAGATGAACTGTGAACTTGTAAGGTAAACTCTCGCGCGGACAATTCGTACTTTAGACTTGCGCAGAACGGACGTACAGTACATTGAAAGTCGAGGCTGCGAATTTCACCCGTATTTACAGCAATTAATAATTATTCAGCCGACTGTACCTCCCACTGGCTTCATGCTTCGCCCACGAGTGAAAGACTTTGATGAGAAAACAATATTTAGTATTTTTCACGATAATATTATTCATTAGTCTATACTACTATTATAAAGAGGAAAGATTTGTATTTTTGTGTGTATGTTTGTAATGAATAAACTCAAAAACTACTGTGCCGATTTCAAAAATTCTTACACCATTGTAAAGCTACATGTAAAGCTACCCTGAGTAACATAGGCTACTTTTTATCCCGGTAATGTGTTCCCACGGGAACGAGTAAACTAAATAACGCGGGCTGAGCTGCGGCGATCAGCTAGTAGGAGATAAAAATATATCATATTCTACCTTTTGGACTACCTCAGTAGCGCAGTGATAAGTTGTGTGTATGTGAGATGCCATCCTGAGGTCACGGGTCGAAACAAATATTTGTGTGATTTATAATTTTGATGTATTTAACCTACTAAATACAGGTAGAAAATACCTAAACTCCGAATCAAAATAAAATCTGTTAGTTAGTATTTATCTAAGTATTCTCTGGAACTCTCGCTGGGGACCATGCTTCAAGCCATGGTCTCCAGCGGGAGTAGGTGGAACGCGGCCGTGTCCTTCTGCGAGCAAGTCATGCTCGCGAAGGAGGCGGCCGGGGATCGCCACCCGCCGTCCTTACAGAAGCAGGCTAGAAGGGTTGCGTGCTGCGGGGCTTTTGCCCCATAGCACGCAACCAGATTCACTCACTGACGCGGGATAAAACCCTACCCCAACGACGCGGGATTCTCATCCCGACCCAACACCCGCAGAGACCACAGAGGTGGTCAAAGTCCGCCGGGCGCCACTGGACATACCCTCTGCTAGTAACTAGAGACGCCCGGCAACAGACGTTAGAGCGGCCACGGCCTTGGGCCGCGGAATTAAAAAAAAAAGTATTATTTGGACAGCACGTTAAGCCATCGTCGGTCCCGGTTGTCCTACGAACATTTATGGCAGTCGTATTTAGTTTTCAGTTTACTTTCAAACAAAACCCGATTG
The DNA here is from genome assembly GCA_963556515.1 of Nudaria mundana. Lineage (NCBI taxonomy): Eukaryota > Metazoa > Arthropoda > Insecta > Lepidoptera > Erebidae > Nudaria > Nudaria mundana. The sequence continues at coordinate 31,776,570 of OY748286.1, read as the reverse complement.
GTCCAACTACGGAGTTAGGAAAAGGCTCGGTGGATGATGGTTCCACCTTTTATTTCAAGTCATTGATATGATAATGTTGATGGCAAAAAAATGGATCTAAGGTTATTTGTGTTGTAAGGTCGATCTGAAATGATAAAATAAATTTTTCTTTTAATAATATTGCATCCTTTTCACATTGTATAAATCGGGTTTTTGGTGCTGTCCATGTTTTTACATGATCCTCCTATTATAAGAGCAGTTAATACGTACTTTTTGAATGTCAGAAATACGCCTGTTCGATTACCACATATCCGAGACACTCGGTGGGTCATCATTTTTTTAAAGGAATTTTACATAGTTTTTATTTACGTAATTTTTTTTTTGCCATTTTTATAGATAACGGTACAGAACCCTTTTTACCATTTAACCCAGGACGCCCGGCAAAGAACGATAGGGCACAGCAGTGGAAATGAAAAGAAAAATGCCACAAAAGATAATTTATTTTTCAAAAAATAATGAATAATTTAAAATGATTTATACTTCAGATTACTATAGATTTTTTGGAAAATCACACGTGTGCGAACGGGGAATCAAACGCCGACCAAACGGAGAGATCAGATCAGAACATGATATTTCATGACACCGATCGAAAACCTTCATACAAACCTGCCATCTATCTACATAAATAAAACTGTATCGCCAAAACTCTGGACTGGCTCGACCGATTTGGCTAATTTTGGTATTGAAATTCAGGTTCAGGGAAAGTTTAAAAGGCCAGTACCAAGTTTCCCGGGACACCTAGTCTTAAATAAAAGGAAGGTCATTAAAGGTGGATGATTTCCTTTTATAAATGCAATATTTCATGGCCTTCCTTTTATTTAAGGTGCTAAGTTTCTTAGAAACAAATAGTCCATTTCATGAAGCCTAAAAATATATACTTTTATTTAGTGAAGAGCTGTTCATTTGTCTTTACACACCTCAATTTCATTTTTGATACAGATATAGATTGCTTTGTTATAGGTAATGGTTGTCATGTCTTCTCGTCCATTAGCATTGAAATCCTTAGAATAGAAGAATATTGAACTTGTATTGTATTTGCTGTATAAAGGACGTCACACGTCTCACAGTGACAGCCATAATGTTTACAAGTAGGTATCATTATATTGGTCAAATTGATTGACAAATATTAATAAACCCTTTATGTTGCTATATTAAGTCGTAATGGAAAAATCTGATTATTGAAAAGAAAATACGCTGCGGTCATCCGACAGTAATATTATGTAGTAGGTATACCAGGGTGTAACATTCAAATGGGTCAGTATGTAAAAGTCTGATACTATAAGATACGGAGATCTGTTCTTAGGAACCATGATATTGATTTCAGTAAAAATAAAAACTGCATTCATAGATTAAAAAAAAACTTGTACTCAGTTCGGGAATCAAAACGGGGCGATTTAAAGAAAAAATACTTACACTTTTCCTGTTTTAACCAACAGAAGTCGGAATGCGCTGAATTCGATTGACAAAGATAAGCCGTTTCTGACGCTTCGCCGGCCGCACACTCGGCTCGCGCGTTGTGGTCACAGTTCTAACCTAACCTAACCAACATAAGTCGACTTTAAAAAAGGAGGTTCTTATGTTTTTAGTCTGAAAATTTAAGAAATGATACGGTGCCATACGAAGACCGTGTACGACGACCGTGTTGCTCTATGGTGCCATACCATAAATTGCCTAATGTCTTTAGACTAAGTTACCATATTATTAAAGAAAAATTGGTCAATAGATCTTTGTCGTTTAACGTATTTGTGTCAGTAAAAATTTACTAGTGTTCTTTTGCAAAATGACAATATAAAATGACTTTATGAGATGTAAAGTTTGTGAAACAGAAATAATTGGAACGTAATTATAACTTTGCATTTCGTTGCTTATTATCTGTAAATTTGTTTAATAAACTGTTGATTAACCAAAGGGGAACCGTGCTAATAACTAGATTAAGTGCAGTTTCATACACTACTTAATCTAAACTCATGCGTTTAGGCTATTATTAGTAATAAAAAAACTCACTTGAAACACATTATTTCACTTCCACTGATTTTATTTTTAAAACTTGAAATCAAATAAAGAGTTTCGAATATAGATTCAATAATTTTAGGCGTAAGTACTTTTTTTTTTCAATTAGCCTTAGGCCTTAAGCCGCGGCTGCTCTAACGTCCATTGCCGGGCGTCGCTGGTTCACACGCAAGAGGTATTTCCAGTGGCGCCCGGCGGTTACGCCTGATATAAATTAATAATTAATAAATTATAAACTAAATTATAATAAACTTTAAAGCTATTAAGTAGTATTTAATCTTTAGTAAAGCTCACTTCACAGACCTGTACGTGTAGACTGAATGTAACTTCCATAAAAATCAGCACTAGAATTTTGTAATATTTTTAATATTTTATTTTACTATTTAATGTAGACTCGGCTATTGCCAACTATCAACTGCCCGTGGCACATTAGATTACAGTTTAACTTGTTAGTGCTGTCGATAAAACTGTATCCGATAAAGCATCGAAAGACACTGAAAGCTGCCACTGCAAATTACAGAGAGCGTCTGTAGAACGAAAATGACACGTATATATGTAAAATGACGTATCGTATGTTGTATCGTGTGACGTCGTTGATATATATTATGTAACCTGTGTTCAAAGAATAAATTAATATGAATATGAGCTTTATTTAATGCCATGACCATAACATATTTTCTATTTAGCTGCCATTATAGTGTCCCAATTAGCTAAATTTTGTCATATATATAGAGGTTCTAAAGCTTAAAATAATACCCTTGTACATAAGAAGCTTATATGACCGTGGTTTGGCGACACCCTTTTAAAGTGACTAATTATAATACTTTATATTCCTACTCATTAGCTTTTAGCTTTTATGTGCACTATATTTATTTTATGTGTATTGTATATGTATATATATTTTATGTGTTACTATCTTGACAAATTGGCTTAAAGAAAATTATGCAAGCAAAACTATAACGGATTAGGAAATTGGCATTTTAATTGGCAAATTTAGGCACCTATTACTTTGTTTTGGGTTGATATTTAGCTAGATTAACCAATATGATTTTATAACCAATTCTGTTGTTTTTATGTGAACTGGTATGGAATATATCAAAGTCAAAGTCAGCGGTTTGTTTCTATAAATAAAATGTGAAGTGAATAGAAATTTGACTTCCAACTTATAAAGTAATGGACATTTTGAAAAACTGCTTCGGTAGCGTGGTCGGTAGTGCATCGGCTTTCTACTCTGGAGTCTCGTGTTCAATTCCCGGGTCGAATCAAATATTTGTGTGATCTACAAATGTTCGTTTCGGAGTTTGGGTGTTTTCTATGTACATTATGTATGTATTTAAAATATATAAGTATGTTTATCAGTTGTCTAGACCCCATAGCACAAGCTTATAGCTTAGTTTGGGCTAGATGATGTGTATTGTATTTATTATTATTATTTTGTACCTACCTACTAATAAAAGTTCGAAATGTTTTTTGTGATAGAAAGAGTAAAGAGTTATTCTTTTTTGGTGATAAACTAAAAGAAGAATATTTTCTTTTTAATGTACCTAAAACGTTCCTTTTGGAAAGGGATAATTCGTTGGTTCAAGCCTAGCACAAGACTAGCTTTAACGATTCAAGTTGTAAAATTAATTAACCTAAGTAGGTTACTGTTTGTTAGCAAATGAAACGTACAAACAGTAACCAGAGGTTAAGATGGTATGAAAAAGTTTTGTAGTTACCAAATTCTTTATGTTCTTTTTAATCCAAAACTTTCAACATCGAATATGATTTCAAAATTTTATAAGAAACTGCTGAACGAAGTTGCGAAGTTCGCAAAGTTTCCATTTAATAATTTCAGTACAAATAAAAGTATCTTTTCTAGAGCTTCACAATTTTTGAATACAAAAAAAAAGTAGAAGGTAAACGCGAAAGTTACAAATTTTCCTCAAGTCTTGAGCAATAATTATATAAGTAATATTTCAAAGAGTTGGGCAATGCGTAGGTCACACTATAAGTTTTGCGTAACTTAATAAAACAACATGTTAAAACCAAAATATTATGTTTATTGCTTTTCAAAATACTCTCCTTTACATTTTAAACATTTTTTCATGCGATCGCACCGTTTTCCGAAATCACAGGATGTTAGGTCGGGGCTTTATTATTATTAGCTAGAATGCGGGATTAGCTAGAAGTGCAACACTTTTAGTGTGCCCCATGTACGAGTACCTATAAGAGGCCTTATCAATATCTAAAACCTAAAGTGAAAGACAGGGTAATTTCTATGTATATTAAGTATTTACTTAGAAATATATAAAGTAACTAGGTATGTTTATCGAAGTATGTTTAGAGATAGAAAAACTCGACAGATCCCCCTCCCCTCTTTCTTTGGGGAAGGTCTTAGCCACCAATATCCATCAGTGAGCGTCAGATGGGTGATCCTGATCAATAGTGACTGGCGAAATGTGGGCGTATTTAATGCCTCTGGCTATCCATTTGGGGATAAAGACGTGATTTGGTATTGTCGTTGTGTTGGTAATGTTTAATAAGCAGTTTACGTGGCAGCGATCTGTCTGTCCAGATCACTGCCACGTGAACTACTGACGAGTTACTCATTTGAAAGAATATTAATGGAGGAATACATAATAAACTCTCATTAATATTCACCATATCACAGATTATGGAAAAGCACACAAAATAAATGCTTTACGTCACAAAGGAATATTAATAAAAAGATGTGATTTTGTTTTGCTTTGAGCATTTTTTTGCACATTTATCGCTACGAGGGGCTCGTGGTTTAGTGGTAACCGACAATGTTAACACATTGCAAAGGTTAAGGAACATCGACTCAGACCGGTCTTAGGATCGGTGACCATTTCTTAAGACATTGAGACCCCTTCGTGCCTCGGAGAGCACGTTAAGCCGTCGGTCCCGGTTGTCATACGAACATCTATGGCAGTCGTTAGGAGTAGTTGGAGCCCTAAATCAAAAATCCAACCGGTCTAACTACAGAACTTCAATATCGCCCATGGGCTGTGGACGTCAGATGGCAGGATAAAAGTTCAGCCGAATCGCAATTAGAATGGAAAGCTGACCTCAACTGCGTTGGGAAAAGGTTCGGTGGATGATGATATCGCTATGAGTTCTGTAAAGGAGTTTGTATGTTTTTTATAAGTTTCTTTGTAAAGACTGGAAATAGAAAAATCCAGTCAAGTGCGAGTCGGACTCGCCCACGAAGGGTTTCGTAAAACGGCAAAAAGCTCACGTTTGTTTTTAGGAGGCCAGATATGTTTTTTTATTTTGTTTTTTGGTGTAATAGCGGCAACAGAATATACATCATCTGTGAAAATTTCAACTGTCTAACTATCACGGCTCATGAGATACAGCCTGGTGACAAACGGACGGACGGACAGCGGAGCCTTAGTAATAGGGTCCCCTTTTACCTTACCTAAAGGGTAAAACGGGAGCCTATTAGGTCCTGTTTTACCCTTTGGGTACGAAACCCTAAAAATCAAGTACTTGCCAATATCTGTGACCGATTGCACGTGTTAAAATACTAAACCGTGTTAAAACCCTCTTAGAAAATACTAAAATTAGGTATCATGGAGTCTTAACCCTTATGACAGCTCTCAAAATAACTTTAACCGAACCTTTGTCATCTGAAGATGTATGTATTCTTCCCAAATTTCGTAGCCGTCCGTTCACACGTTGAGTTTTGCTTAGGTAAGAAATATACCAGAGACGCCCGGCAACGGACGTTAGAGCGGCCGCGGCCTATGGCCGCGGGACTAAAAAGAATAAAAAAAAAACAAAAGGTAAGAAATATATCCGCTGGGGTCACAGTAAATTCTTTGTGGGCTAATCGCGCGCGACGCGGAAGGCCGCTGATTAAAAAACAAAAAAAGGTAAGAAATATATTCTAATGTTGACTTTAAAGTCCAGTAAAACTGCCTTTGTTAAAACTAAAATTATCTGAGGCTAAACATTTAATATCAGGTAATTAATACTAGTAATTTTCACAAGGTTTCGTTTTTATCCTATGGGTACCGAACCCAAAAAAAGAATAATCCATTTTTAGACGACCAGTGGTTTCATATGTTGTGTACGTATTTGAAATTCAAATATAATTATTATAGAAAGCACGAAATTCGCTTTTGAAAATAAATAAGTATTTAGGATATTTTCCACACAGAACACCATCATTAACCTAATTAAACGCTTGTATTATTGGATAACTATAAACATTTCCTCAAACAGGAACAGTTGTATTGTTTTTAGACAATTAAATCCTTAAATCATGTAGGCACAATAGCGTGCGTCCTTTATTGAAGACTGCTTCGGTGGCGTGGTCGGTAGTGCATCGGCTTTCGACTCCAGAGTCTCGGGTTCGATTCGCGGCTCGAATCAAATATTTGTATGATCCACAAATGTTTGTTCGGAGTTTGAGTATTTTCTAAGTACATGTCTTTAGAAATATGTAGATATTAGTATCGAAGAATGTTTAGAGAAGAAGAAGAGAGAAACACCCTATACCAACCCGTCTGGCCAGCGTAGTATATGTAGGCTAAAATCCCCCCTTTTTGGAGGAAGCCTACGCCCAGCCGTGGGCGTAAAATGGCCTGAGATGATGGTGATACAGGTAGTTCATCACGGATACCCTGACATTATTCAGTTCAGAAGAATCTTTTATATGATAGAAATCTCTTTATTTAGAAAATATTGAAGCAAAAACAGGGTAATAAAATAAATGTATGATGTTTTATCCAACCACTTATACACTACTCGCCGGGCGCCACTGGAAATACGTTCTGCTTGTAACCAGAGACGCCCGGCTACGGACGTTAGAGCGGCCACGGCGTAGGGCCGCGGAATAAAAAAAATAAAAAAAAACAACAAATACGCTAAAAATTAATAAGGATGGTCGCAGAGTGACTCTTGAATTATGCATTATTGTAGACCCGGTTTGGTTAGGCTATTGAATACATTAAGGTTATAAAATCCTTTTGAGAATAGAAAAGAAAAAGAAAAGATAGAAGAAAGCTACTTGTCTATTTCGAAAACAATTTGCTTCAATATCGAAGGTACTTAAAATAGAAAGAAAAGTATTGCAGCTACTTTAGATTGCACTTAATTAATTCCACTTGATTGATCTAATTTAGCTACTTAAAAAGCGAAACTATTATTCTCGGAAAGCAAGCATTGCGTTCTATTTACTGCGGCCCTCGGATTTCACTTAGGTAATGATTTATATATTTTTACTTTTAATAAAAGTATTTTAATGGTTTCCAGTATCCATTTAGGATCATTAAAATATTAAAACAAAACCACTGGACCACAACAACGACAAAAAGCTGATAATAATTTCCTCTGGCCCCATGAGGTATTCTTTGAGGGGATACCCGGGATGCCTGGCTTACAAGCTGGAAGTTAAAAAAGCAGAGTATCTGTCAAAAACGCAAGAATACCCGTTGTGTAGTTTCAGATATTATTAGAGTGTTCATACGAGTTCTACAGTAAAACTGTAGAACTCGTATGAACACTTCATAGATTTAGAATAAATAATTAACCACATTTGGACACTATTCCACAAGTTTGTTATATTTATTTTCACCGATCGGTTTCGTGTTTTAGCATTATCAAAGGTGTTCTACTTCACATGAAGTAGAACACCTTTGATAATGCTGAAAAGCAAAACCTACTCGTATAAAAAGTGGAATCTACTTTATTATATTTATTTTTGGTCGGTAAAATAAACATAATAAAGTTGTAGAATTCTGTACAAGTGTGGTTGTTCATCATATATTACTTACTATAGGTTCCACCAAGTGCCTCAATCGAAAGTATAAACTACATCGATTTAGAATGTGAGAGCAGCAAACGTTTTCTAAACTTAATTTGATCGAAGAATAAAACCCTAGATTTAGATAGTAAGTTTCATTACAATAAATGTACACAGTTTTATTACAGCAATAAATGTAGCGATATTATCCCCGAGTGCTTTAGGCTACTTTTTATCCCAGTGATGTGTTCACTGCACTCCACACATTGGTGGAGTGCTGAACGTGGGCGAGTCAGCACCGGGGCCTCGTAGTGGGTCTGGGCGTGAATACCCATTGCTGGAGACCATGCTTCAAACCATGGTCTCCAGCGCGAGTAGGTGGTGGTAGGAACGCGGCAGTGTCCCTCTGCAAAGAAGTCGGGCTCGCGAAGGAGGTAGCCGATAAGGTGACTGAGAGTTCCCTACCCCACCCCAACCCTAACCCAACGACGCGGAATTTTCATCCCGATCAAACCTCCGCGCCCGGCAACGGAAGTAGAAGCGACGCGAGGATTTAAAAAAAAACAAGTTCTCGTGGCAATTTAGCTATTTACAGCTAAAGTAATCTAATTGTTGGGGTGCAACTGTAGGGAACCTCCTCGTGGATATCTCCCCATGCTCCCAATGTGAAGAATTTTATGTACTGGTGCGGTCAATACTCGACAGAGACTCGTGTGGTGCCGCGGTAACCATCTAGTTATTAATAACTTATACTATTAGGTATACCTCCTAATATTAACCAATGTTATCAAAACATATCTTCCAATCCAAGGTATAACTAGTACAGATTGAAAATAATTGTGTAATAATAATATAATATAATATAATAATTAAAGTGTTGGATAGCCCATCGAAAAGACTTTTATAAAAGAGAGTTAAATAAGATCACGCCACATCCAATACGAGACGAGCGAGCGTTAATGGAAAATGTTGCGAAGTCGGAGTCCATTTATTTCTTTTTAAACTTCCGTCGCGTATCTACTCGTAAAATGTTTTAGTTACATAAGGATCTTGAACGACGGAATTGTTTCTTGTAAATAGTAAAAAAAATATGTTTCAGTGGAGAAGAATACTAAAGAACTATAATAGTCACCACTTAATACTGACTGGTAAAATCGTGTCTTACTAATTAGTAAGAAAATAGGTTTATGAAGTAGAATATAAAGTTGTTATTTTTGCAGAATATCTTTCGTCATCTTGAAATCACTTTTATTTAAGTTTCAGTGACTTTAATTTTTGTAACAGTAATAACCCGAAGCCAGGAAGTTCTTTATATTATAAAGATTGAGATTTCTTAGTCAAGGCCAATGATTTTAAATACAATGGATTTCGGATCATCGCTCAAAAGTGTCCGAACTAAAAGAGAAACAAAACGCTAAAAGAGAAACAATCGCGCGCCAGTCTTGATTTTGACAACTGAACGACAACACGTTGCACAATGCCGTACTGTATTGTAAAAACGTGTAAAAACTACGAAAAAAAAGCAAATTGAAGACGGTGTATCATATTTTCAGTAAATAAGCTTTTGTTTTATTATTTGCAATTTATTATTTCACTTAAAATACAGTATTTCGTCGATAATAAATTAAAAGACAAAAGTAAATATTGCAATCCAGTCCAATACCGAAGTACCTATCTGTCTCTTTCGAACTCATCCCAAGCTCAGTAAAAAGAAAGAGACCATTTCATTTTCACTGAATAATGTACTAACAAAATGACCATTCAGATTTATTCGGATTACCGATAGCGATAAAACTATTTGGAACAAAGATTATAGTGGAGACGCCTTGGCTCTTTATGATTTTTTTTTCGTTATATGAACCAACATCTATTTCAGTTTTCCTCGGGATCCAGTACACTGTGCACAATGGAAAAATATTATTGCCCTAGCACGGCGAGAAGAATATTTTGATCCAAAAAATAACAATCTTGTTTGTTCGGCTCATTTTATGGACATAACAAAAAGAGGTCCGATCTTTATGAAACTTGTACAAGAATCCCTTGATTGAATGGAGGAGATAAGCCCAAAAATGTTTTTAATTTTCACAGGGTATCATTGTTTTGTCATAAATATAATTACACATGTCATTTTATTTCGTGTATGTACTGTTATTTTCTTTTTATTTGGATTCTCGGTAATGTATTCCCACGGGAATCGGGGCCGAGATAACTATATCTCGCGGGCGGAGTCACGGTGATCAGCCAATAATTTCGTATCCCAAAAATTAACCATAAGATAAAAATAAATTAATGATGCGCAGTTTTAGCAACTAATTCAGTCACTTGAAACACGGCTATCTTGTAGTAGACGTAGCGACATAGCGTTATGAAAATAGTAATGAAAGCGGAAGAACTTTGACACCCGCAAGAAGTTTGGCATTTATAATATTATAATTAGTTAAATTCATTAATTCCCTTTTTGTTATTCATACACTACAGTTACTTGTTATGAAACTGACTCGAAAAAAAAAATCTTTGTCAGTCGTTAATTAGTTTTTCAGCTTATTTCGTCTAACATAAACAAGTAATTACAATTTATAAGATTATGGAATTTATTGTAGTCTTACATTAATTATTACGCCTACGTAGGTACATATCATGGAATCCTTAAAAGACTTTAACAAAATAAACCTACTCCATTGTTTCTATGTTCACGTAGTTCAAGTATAAGCTGCATAAGGTGAATTAGTCAGGCGGACAGATAGAAGCTACGTAATGCAATAAATTAGTGCAAACAAAAGTGAACACTATTCCGTTGAATCAAGGTTTAAATTTTAATATGAAATTTGTTTATATCTATGTATGCCTATGTATAATGTATAGGTCGACTCGGGACATTATTTTCTTGCGATTTGTTCTAGATCCTATGTCCGTTGTATTATAAGATCTTTGGTCAAGGCTCTACCTATTGCTTTGCGAATCTGGCAGTGCCTAATTGTACACGTAGATTCATTCATAAAGGTTATTTTCTTGTGTTGTGAATAGCTAAAAATAAGTACGTACCTTTGGATGAGAGTGGCCAGCTGGAAGTACAGGATCGAAGTAAAAAAAAATATATAAAAGTCACTTACCGATCAAAGTGAGCATCATGGAGGTAGAAACATAGGCCAGAAGGATGATGCCGAGACTGCAGACGATGGCTAGAGGTATGGACCTCCTTGGGTTGTAAGCCTCTTCCCCAGTCGTGGCAATGATGTCGAAGCCAATGAACGCGTAAAAACAGGTGGCTGCGCCGGTAAATACCTGGTGACAAAGGCAAACATTGTGTTATTCACCGAGGTAGCGTAACGAGCGAAGCATATTTTACATTTCGCGACTAGACATTTTTGCTTTCGTCCGTCTTGTCTGTATTCGTGTTCCGGGCTAGTGACCACAGTTAGTATCCAATCTCTACGAAATTTTGAGAGCTTTTTTGGGGAGGAAGGATTTTTATGTTCACGAAGTCCAATGTGATAAAAATGATAAGTTGACTTTATTTGCCCATCCCAGAATTACTAGTTACTTAAATAATAATAATGTAGCTGGGTGCTGTTCAAGGCGCTATTTCGGTCTCAGAATTTCGCTGTCTCACAAATTATTAGTACGTGGGCCGTAGAACATTGAAAAATATTGATTAACAGCAAGCTCATTTTTCGTAAGTAGCTTTATTTTACCGAGTCCTACCCCAATATCTCAAAAAGAAATCTCAAATCAGGTAGCTAGCAGAGTTATCTAGTTAAAATATTCGGAACAAAATTGTAAGGTTGCATTAATTCGTATAGAGCTGCAAAGTGGTGCAGGTATGAAGTACACAATTATAAATCAAATATAAAACGTTCCCATCGATCCGACTTGTGGTAAAAAAAAATATTCAAGGTTAAAGTTGAAATTTTCGCTTTTTTGGATTTTTTGGATATCAAAAAATAGTTTTTTTGCAAAATTGTAGATAGTAAAATAACCTACACAAACGACCTTACAACTTTTTTCCTAGAAACGGTAGTTCCTATCCCCAAAACCCTCCTAATACCCTCCTACCGTTCCTATCCCAACCGCTGATCATAGAAACCTAAAACTTAGAAGACGTGTTTTTTATATGGCGTGTACGATACTATAAGAAAGGATTTTCCAAATTCTACTCCAAAAGGGGTCAAAAAGAGGGGACAAAGTTTGTACGGGACAACGTGACGCCTCAGAAACTACTGCACCGATTTTAAAATTTCTTTCGGTAATATAAAGCTACATTTTAAGCGAGTAACATAGGCTATATAACATCACGACAGAGTTAATAGGAGCGGACCAGCATGGCGTGTAGACTATAGCTTGTTGGACGTTAATAACCGCAGTCTCTCGGAAATGGTAGTTCCTAGGAAAAAAGTTGTAAGGTCATCTGTGTAGGTTATTTTATTATCTACAATTTTGCACAAACTATCTTTTTTGATATAATTCACTGTTTACGAGAAAAATCCAAAAAACGAAAATTTCTAAATTTCAAACTTTTCAACCTTGAATAACTTTTTTAGCACAAGTCGGATCGATGGGAACTTTTGATATTTGATTTATAATGATGTACTTAATACCTGCACCACTTTACAGCTCTATACGAATTAATGCAACCTTACAATTTTGTTCCGAATAATTTAACTGGATAACTCTGTTAGCAACCTGATTTGAGATTTGTTTTTGAGATATTGGGGTAGGACTCGGTAAAATAAAGCTACTTACGAAAAATGAGCTTGCTGTTAATCAATATTTTTCAATGTTCTACGGCCCACGTACTATATTGTTTAATGCAGTAAAATAAAAAATATATTCTAATTTTAAATTTACCTTAAAAACTTTTTGAGAGGTTAGAAAATTGGTGATTTTAAAGACGTTGATTTACTCGTTCCGAATTTGTAACTGTAAATATGACAACTTTGCCATAGTGTACAAAATGGCGGTTCACAGCAGTTTTCCCTTTTCCAAGTTATTACATGATAAAATGATGACAATATGTCTTGTATAAGTAGTAAGTACGTAATTTTTAAACAAGAGATATTTTTAGTACTTATTTGGGTCTGAACAACTTTTGTGTAAAATCAATAGTTTTGGTGTAAAAATACCCACCGCGATCACTCAACGCGCGTTTACAACTACTCGTACATTTTTTCAGACAATCTACTGATGTAGTGCGCGTAGTATAATTTATCCTAATCTTTCCAATCTCCACGAGTCTGAGTCACCAATACGCCACTTTTACAATAAGTTTGATAGTACTATGTAATAAAAGGCGAGCCTATTTCTAATAACTAGAACCTCTTAATTTACACCTTTTGCAAGTAAGTTTAGCTTCAGCTTCTAGAATTTTGGTAGAAAATAAAGTACACGTCAAAAATTGACACATCAACCGACTTCAAATTACCGAAATGGGACCAAATAATTGTCAGAATGGAACCACTTGGGAAGTAGAAGCTTTCATTTAAAAAAAATCAAAATCGGTTCACCCAGACCAAAGGTAACAAACATAAAAAAAACATACATTCGAATTGAAAACCTCCTCCTTTTTTTAAGTCGGTTGAAAATCATAGAAAAATACTCACTCCACTCCATCCGTACGGTAGGAATCCGTCATGTTGAGTCCAATTGTTAGTGTCCACATAGAACATTCCAGAGCCCATTATGTAGACCCATACAATTAGGTTGACGCTGTTCAGGATGTTGTTCAAGAGCACAGACTTGCGGACTCCGGATAATAAGACGCACATCATCAGCAGGGTGATCACGAATGCCACGACATCTGGAGGTTCGCCTGTGGACAAAGAGATAGAAAAATTACATAAGTTTATAATTAACAGAGCGTGCAAAGTAAGCGAAGCGTCTACATTTTGAGACTAAAGGATAATTTTGCTTTCGTACATTTTTATCAGTGTGTTTTAATTTTTTCATGGTAGGTTTAGAACCAGGCAGCGTCAGTTTCATAGTAGGGGTGAGTCTGTTGCAGTTTTCAGGCACCGGGTTTTTATTTCAGATACTCGTCTATGTTTTAGCATGCGCTCCGCGTGTAGGTGGGAATTGCTTAGTTCCTGCCCCTAGAGCTCGGAAGAGTTTGTCAATAACCAAGGACATCGCTGGAAATTAAAAACAACTTGGATTAGCGCATAAAGGGTTTCATATCAAAACGGCAAAGAAATCACGTTTGTTGTATGGGAGCACCCTTAAATATTTATTATTTTTCAGTTTTTTTAGTATTTATTGCTGTAGCTGCAACAAAAATACATCATCAGAATCTGTGGAAATTTTAACTTCCTAACTATCACGGTACATGAGATACAGCCTGGTGACAGACCATTGGACCAGTGGACGGCACCCTAAAAATGTGTTAATTGTGTCACGTGATCAACATTTCCTGCGATTTCATTAGTTATCGACAAACTCTCCCGATGCCCATGCACATCAATCTGCTAAAGTAATCCGTAAGAATTAATTATGTGAGTCTGAATGTGAAATATTCGAACTTCAATTATGAAACTGTTATTAGCTTCCTACTAATTCTTGAACTGAATGAGGATTGGATGACAAAGGATATAAAGCCATTCCTGAGTCAAAACGATTTATTACATTGTTTCGATCAAACAAAACCTTTTCACTGATATAGGAGAACGGAGAAGCTTCCACTGTTTTCTCAAAAATAGAAATAATGATAACTTATAAGGTGTTTTAATAAAAATAAGAATTACAATTTACAAAATAAACATAATTATAGACTAAAAATATTTACATTACAAAATATCATTTAAAAAATCCTCCGCGTCATTGCCGACTGGGAAGGTTCCCAGAATACTGGCTGTGTTGCCACGTTGGATGGCGATACTTATTCTTTGGGCCAGAAAATAGCCAGCCTTCTGGTCCTGAGAAGCATCGATTAGGCGTTTCGCAATGTCTCTATAAAGGCGGCGAGCACTCGGACCCCATGACCCCAGTGTCTCAACCCCAAACGGCTCAAATATGTAATCACCTGCTAGGTTAGCATATTAACGCCGTTTAAGGCCTTCAGCCGATGCAGCAGCAGCGCCGGCACATCCGGATGTGCTTGGAAGGTGTGAAGTTGCTAAGGTGACAACGCATGTAGCGTCCCACACCAAAGGCCTTCCCATCTTCCATGGTAGCAACGACATACCGTCCGGTCTCTTTCCATCGCTTCGTGCTAAACCATTTGGTTCACTTACGGCCGGAAGACCTGCGGTGGAAAGAGCCCTACGAATTATGTCGTTTAGAATAGCGTGCCGAGGTAAACGACCTGCGCTTCTGCTACAAGAAAGGCCATGGTGTCCCAGATTATCGACGGCTACTCCACAGGTGCAATGATGCGGGGATACACAAGGTGTACCCAGCCGAAGGCAAGTGGCAATACGGAAGGTTGTGTCGTCCAACATTGTACCGATGTTGGGCGATGGGAGCGCCTGGATCCATAACCCTGACTCCCATTCTCCAACAGCTAGTAGGCGTGCACGCTCTGAAATATTGACAGAAGTGTCAATTAGTGTATTAATTCTCAATTTACAGAGCGGTGAATCCCACAGTCGCTGTGAGCCTAGGCGTGAGGGCAGGTCAGTGTCGGGGCAAGACATCCT
Organism: Nudaria mundana; assembly: GCA_963556515.1. Classification (NCBI taxonomy): domain Eukaryota; kingdom Metazoa; phylum Arthropoda; class Insecta; order Lepidoptera; family Erebidae; genus Nudaria; species Nudaria mundana. Next base: position 31,761,138 of record OY748286.1, on the reverse strand, counting down.
CCAAGCATTTATGGCATCGGTCTTGCATCGCACCTCGGAATCAATCAGTGTATTTGACAAAATTTTCCTGACTAATTCTTCGGTGCTATGGACCGACGACAGAAATGCTGGCAGACTGACATCTGTGACTCTACGAATACCTAGCCCGCCCAAGCGAACTGGAAGAGACGCTTGGACCCAGGCCCGGTCATTAATATTTACATTTAAAATTTTACACAAAGAATTTTGTGTTAAGTTGTCTAGTCTGCCCTAAATTTCTACATTTTTCCAAAATTGTCCTGAACGGAGGGCATGTGTAAATTTGGGTACGAAAAGACAAAAACGAAGAATAGTGAAAGCTGAATGAATACTGATATTACATAGACTATCAATAACCTGATCAAAATTTTGAATTTTTTCCTCGATAAAAGTGGAAAAGCCATCTTCTAAAATCGGGGATCCTAGGAGGCGTAAAGAAGTTTTGTCCAAAACTTATATGTTGGGGGCCAAACAGTTGAATTTGGAGATTGTTGTTAATTTATCTGTGTTTTCAGATATAAAAATCTCACATTTATTCAGGTTCAGTTCTCATGATAACTTTGACTTTATATATTTTTTATTACAATATTTATTTTTTATTTTCATAAATATAACTAGCTTTTTTTTTTTTGCTAAGTAATATTAGAGAAAGTATTTCTTTGGTTCATAGCTTGAAATATTCCCATACTAACAAACTTTTAACTCTAAAATAAGTAGTACGAGTAGTAAGCCTGAAATAACTGTGGGAAGTAGCAGCCTTCTTCACGGTAAAGAGGAGGGACTAAAGCACACGATATATACTAGAATTACAGGCTAACCTATGGCTGGTTTACACGTATTATGTTGTCAAGCAGTAAGTGTTATAGGCCGCGCAAGATGACAAGGGTTGGGCGGCCATGTTGGTGACGTCATAGTGACGTAGATCAACCTACAATACTGTTACTGTACTTTTGTTATCTGTACTTTTGTTACTGTACTTTTGTTATCTGTGCTTTTCAGCAATTGATGACGTCACGGAGCGGTTATTGTGTGACAAGGTTTATCCCACTCACATCGTGCGCGGCTTATACCTACACAAAGCCAGACACTTACTTGCTAGTACGAGTACTATAATATTGTACAGTAACACAGTAGCTAAAGTATGTAATATTCTAACTGCATCGGTGGCTCAGTGGTATGAAGATGCGACTGCCGTCCCTAAGGTCCCAGGTTCGATTCCGGGTCGAATCAAATATTTGTGATACACAAATGTTTGATTCGGAGTTTGGGTGTTCTCTATGTATTTAGAAATATATAAGTATGTTTATCAGTTGACTATGTCCCATAGCACAAGCTTATAATTAGGTTAATTTGGGCTACATGACGTTGTGTGAAAATGTCCGAAAATATTTATTATTATTATTTTTTAAATTTTATAATTTTGTTAATTGGCCTTATGCGGAATTTAGAAATTGGTTGGATTGCCTATCTGTCGGTGAAAGTCCCGTTAAAAATTGGTACAGCTGTTCCAGGGATTAGCGAAAACAAACAGACAGAGATACAAACAATTTTAAAATTGTAAGTACTTTATTTACTTTCATATCTATGCATTTAGAGAACTTCATTTCATTTTAAATTTACACAGACAAATTTATCTGTATGGATGTATGGATAAAGTATCCAGCAACGGCAATATGTGCCTCGATGTTAGGGAGTACCAACAGCTATTAGCAAAAAGTGGTTGTATAATGGATCTCTTAATTACCATAAAGCCAAATAAGTGGTACTACCCTATTCAATAATAAACATAAAATGTCCCTCGTTTGAACTGGTCCCAGTCTGTGAAGACGAGGTAAGGAAATCTATTCTCTCTATTACTTCTTCTGCGGTAGGTAACGACCAATTATGCTCAAAGATGTTTACTCCGATCCTTCCTGCGATTATCCCTGTCCTCACCCATATATTTAACTTTTCTCTGTACGTGGGTGTCTTTCCTACGGCTTGGAAACAAACACTCATTATACCCTTCCTAAAACTTCGAATCCCACCTTATTATCCCAGTTCCGACCTATCTCCATTCTCCCTTTCCTATACAAAGTCCTGGAGCATATCGTTCATAGACAGCTTGCTGGTCACCTATGGCAGAATAATCTCCTCAGTCCATTTCGATCTGGATTTCGATCAGGCCACAGTACAGTGACGGCTCTCTTAAAGGTCACGGATGATATTCGTTGGGCCATGTCACTTGCGGTTCTGGTACTACTGGATTTTAGTAGTGCCTTTAACTCCGCGGATTTCGAAGTCCTGCTCGGAATTCTAAAATCCCTCAATTTTACCCCAGATTCTGTGGCCTGGTTTGACTCATATCTTCAGGGACGCTCGCAGTCCGTTCGCCACAATGAATTGTACTCCGAGTGGTGTGACCTCAGTGCCGGCGTCCCTCAAGGTGGCATACTTTCTCCTTTACTATTTTCATCAACTCTGCTGCCCGAGTTATTTCCTCTAACTTCCATCTCTATGCAGACGACTTGCAGCTATATCGCCATTTCACTTTAAACGAGTATAGAACTGCTATTGCTGCCATAAATAGTGATCTCAAGGCTATTAGTGAGTGGGCCAGTTCGTGTGGTCTTCTTATTAATCCCAATAAGTCTAAAGTGATGATCATTGGTAGTAGATAGATTCGAGGTGCGTTGGACATGGCGACGTTTCCGCCGATTGTCCTGGATAACTTCGCGATCCCCTATACTGATGGCGTGAAAAAACTTGGTGTTGTCATCGACTGCAATTTGTCGAGGAACGCTCATGTCGGCGAATTAAGTAAGAAGGTCCACTATACTTTCCACACCCTTAAATGTCTTCAAAGCTTCCTGCCCTTGAATATCAAGATCTCCATTGCACAGACGTTGATCCAGCCCATCTTGGACTATGCGGATGCCTGCTACCTGGATGCCACCGAGGAGCTTCTTAATAAACTTGAGCGTTTGCATAATCTTAGTATTCGTTTTATCTTCAACTTACGCAAGTATGATCATATCTCACAATTCCGTAAAGAACTCAAGTGGCTCCCAATACCAATATACCTATATATATATATATATATATGTGTGTGTAATGTAGTAATTAATTATTAAGATTAAGTTTTTTTTTATGTGTATATGGATTTATGTATGGTATATAAGCGTTATGTATATGGGTAAGTACTCGTATGTATTGTATTTCAAAGTAAGCTCATCAACCTACGCAAACTCTATACTTTTCTACTACTAAGCATCTCCTTCCCTGGCCCACTGGAAGAGATTTCTTAGAAATAAGTGGTGCCTTTGCACTATAACTATATCCTACTGTTCTTATCTCGCTCTTCCTTCTTGTGTGTACATAAATAAATAAAAAAATAAATAAAAGCTCCCATACAGCTGCTACTGGCTTGCCTCTTACGCAACCAACAAAGTTACTGCTTATATTTGAACGTACAACATACCTAGGTATATATCATAATAAAGGGACGGGCCGCATGTTCTCATGCGACGTACGAGTACATCACGCATTATGACATCTGAACAGGATATTCTGGCCTATACAATTTGTATGGTAACGAACACACTGCTCATTCACCACGCTGTTTTACGCGTCACTGCACCAGATTCGCGTGTTCCCATGCTATCTCACGCGTACGACGCTATCACACATGTTTAAAGTGTCATAGCGAGTAGATAATGTGAACGTAAAAGCTGCTACACACAGTGCCGGGTTTATAAAGCAATACAAGCCGGCATAGGCCGCGCATAGCCGCTAAGCATCATTCCGGTTGTAACAGTCATGTATGTATGAACTGACGCCGGCACCCCGCGCAACCCGCCGGCACAGCCCGGCGGCCATGCCGGCGGCTTCTTTGTGCGGAAAGCCGGCGGCTTTGTAAACCGCCGGGTTAGCGGCGGCATGGCCGGCGGCACTGCCGCCGGCACTGTGTGTAGCAGCTTTAAGACATCGTAAGACGTAGGACCAGTGTGTTGATGTTTTCCACGTCGCGTGAAGGACCAGTGACAACTATTAATGACATCAAATAGTTTTGAAGTTAAGCTTCAAGATGGCAATAACAATAAACACAATATTAGGTGCCTATATTGCTTGTGTGTGTCAAATACATGGTTAGTGTAAGCAGGCCTATGTCACTAGCCTAACAATCGCAAAAAATACGTGACATCAGCTACAACTTGAAGCTGTAAGTCAGTAAGGGTTGTTTCTTGTTTGTGAAACGGCATTAACCACCATATTAGAAGAAAATAATTAAGTCTTGTGTTTTATTATGTGAAAACTATTTAGATAGGCGCTCTGATTCATTTGTGTGTTGGTTTATAAATAAGTACGTAACATTTATTGCTTTTAACATCTATAAAAACAATACTACTTCAAGTTAGATGGTGACTTGAGAACGTAAAAAATAAAGGTATTTAGAATTTTAAAATTATCTTTTACAAAATTCTTTGTGTAAAATTTTAAATGTAAATATTAATGACCGGGCCTGGGCCTAAGCGTCTCTTCCAGTTCGCTTGGGTGGGCTAGGTATTCGTAGAGTCACAGATGTCAGTCTGCCAGCATTTCTGTCGTCGGTCCATAGCACCGAAGAATTAGTCAGGAAAATTTTGTCAAATACACTGATTGATTCCGAGGTGCGATGCAAGACCGATGCCATAAATGCTTGGAGGATGTCTTGCCCCGACACTGACCTGCCCTCACGCCTAGGCTCACAGCGACTGTGGGATTCACCGCTCTGTAAATTGAGAATGAATACACTAATTGACACTTCTGTCAATATTTCAGAGCGTGCACGCCTACTAGCTGTTGGAGAATGGGAGTCAGGGTTATGGATCCAGGCGCTCCCATCGCCCAACATCGGTACAATGTTGGACGACACAACCTTCCGCATTGCCACTTGCCTTCGGCTGGCTACACCTTGTGTATCCCCGCATCATTGCACCTGTGGAGTAGCCGTCGATAATCTGGGACACCATGGCCTTTCTTGTAGCAGAAGCGCAGGTCGTATACCTCGGCACGCTATTCTAAACGACATAATTCGTAGGGCTCTTTCCACCGCAGGTCTTCCGGCTGTACGTGATCCAAATGGTTTAGCACGAAGCGATGGAAAGAGACCGGACGGTATGTCGTTGCTACCGTGGAAGATGGGAAGACCTTAGCACCTTCGCACCTTCCAAGCACATCCGGATGTGCCGGCGCTGCTGCTGCATCGGCTGACGGAGGCCTTAAACGGCGTAAATATGCTAACCTAGTAGGTGATTACATATTTGAGCCATTTGGGGTTGAGACACTGGGGTCATGGGGTCCGAGTGCTCGCCGCCTTTATAGAGACATTGCTAAACGCCTAATCGATGCTTCTCAGGACCAGAAGGCTGACTATTTTCTGGCCCAAAGAATAAGTATCGCCATCCAACGTGGCAACACAGCCAGCATTCTGGGAACCTTCCCAGTCGGCAATGACGCGGAGGATTTTTTAAATGATATTTTGTAATGTAAATATTTTTAGTCTATAATTATGTTTATTTTGTATATCTTAATTATGTATATTGTAATTCTTATTGTAAATAAATATTGTTCTTCTGAATGGTTTTCAGTCGCTGAAGTACAATATTTTTATGCCTTTTGCATCCTATTATGACATTATGAAACAGATAATTAGTTATACATTTTAAAATGATGATAATTCATAGGTAACAGAGAAGGATTAACTAAATAGGAATTACTGAAATATTGTGGAATACTCCTTAACTGTTAACTATATAGGTATATATGCTACCCTACAGTAGAAACTTGCCAGTAAATGGTGTTAGGTATAATTTGAATTTAGGTACTAAATTTATATTAAACAAAATTAAAATTGCCTCTATAGTACTATAGAGGCAATTTTAATTTTGTTTAATTGGCTTAAATTGAATTGTTAGAAATTATTATGATTTAACATAGGCAAAGCCTAAGCTTTCTGACTATTTTTAAAGACAAATAGTATCTTCGCTACATTGTTTTATTAATTTGTAGATTGTAATTTGTTAGATTTAAAAAAATAATATGTCATTGTACTGTGTAAACACGACCCGATGGTTCAACAAGAATGCTCGATTTCGTCTGAAGGCACCAAGACTATATTTTCTGATTAATTGAAAAGGAATAGTTCAACTCCTTCTTTATATTTCATGCTCCTCCGTCCTCGCAATTTTCGTAACTTTATACCACAAGTTTTATGTAGAGTTCGGCTGTGAATAAGAGAGACGAGAGAGGAAACTTACTCGAACTCCGAAACCACAACTATGCACTAAATTGTATGGATGGAAAAACAAGTAAGACGAAACCTTCTAGAGCTTCGGGGAAATTTAAAGAGCAAACTTTAATGAATAGCTATACAATTCAAAATTATAAGCCGGTGAAGTTTGATTTCGCAACTCGAGGAAACATTCCACAAATCCACAATTCTCCATGGGGGTAGGGGCCGCCACGTATTGAATTTCGATCATAATTTTCATGTGAAGATAATACCTAAATACTTTTAAAATATACCTTAAAATAAACAGAACATAGCATTGCATAGGGACCCCGTGGTAAGCTCAACCAACAACCCTTTTCATATGCTCGAACAGATCCGTGGTACAGTAACTGTAGACGTTAGTCAGGGTAGAAGAAGCGGTTGTCGCTGGAACGCACATCGCGACCCATTCCCAATGATCTTTTGTACAATATGTAGTAGAGAAGCGTGTTGCAACAGATAGAAAATGTTAGATATACCGAAACGATCCGTCAAACCACAACCCTATTGGAATACCTGCGCCGTCTATTGGAGTTACATATTCTCTAAAATATCTGCGGAGTAGACATTAATAATCCGATTGAAATGAATATCCTAACTGAATATTGAATATCCTTTGTTGAAGTTCTAATACTAAGGGGTTATGAGAGTAAATAGTTTTCATTTCTAAAATGTCTAATCAAACTGGGAAAATGGAAATTCTATTTGTAATGTTTGTTTTTAAATTATGGCATTCATACTGTTTGCGTGGATTGCATGCCAATGACGTGAAATGGTTTGTTCCTTTGAACGATAGTTACCGGAACCATTTAGTGAATTTCAAGCATTTGATTCTACACTGTTTGTATAGTAGGAATGTTTAATTTTCTCGTCTGTGATTTTGAAAGCTTAGATTGCTAGAACAAATTGAGCGCCATCCAATTGAAAATCATTTGAGAGATCTGAGATTGTAAATAGTAGATTTAGTTAGGATTTCTATTCTAATACTATTCCTTTTAGGATAGTTTATGAACTGTGTGTTTATGAAGAGTGAAAATTAAGAGGAAAATTGTGGAAAAACGAGGGCTTTGTAGTACTGAAGTTTGGATAAATTAATGATCTTTAGGTTAAGTGTTGAATGTCGAATTTTATTTCTACTGCTAAGACCGTAGCTGCCCTATCGTCCATTGCCGGGGGTCGTGGGTATGCCAACAGTGCGAACTATTCTGATCACTTTTGTCTTTATTAAGATAAAATAAAAGATAAGATAAAAAGGAAAGATTGGATTGTTTGTTTGAATTGAATATGCTGCATAAGTAGATTATGCCGATTTCAAAAACCTGATATGTAGCTGCGACATTATGCCTGAGTAACATAGGTATATTTATTATATTTGTATATTTTTAATCCCGGTAATGAGTTTCCACGGGAATCAAGAAGGAGTAAACTATATTACGCCTATAATATATAGGTCAGGATACATACACCTTGACAATCACACAGATTGTCCTGTGGTTAGTGACTCTGCCTAAAGCTAACTACTGGAGTCAAAGAGCTCGAATCCCACTAAACTCTGCGTGATAATCGCAATTGTTTGTTATATCGGGGTCTATGTGTATAATTTGTACTATTTAAATTATAACCAATTATTCCCTATTAAGATAAGTAAGATAAGTACTCTTTATTGTACATCGTACACAAGCAATAAATAGTAACTATAACATATATGCCTTAAAACTAATGTACAACGGGCGGCCTTATCGCTAATAAGCGATCTCTTCCAGGCAACCTTTGGATGGAGAGAGATATATACGATATAATGTGGGTAGTGTACAATGTATAAATAACTTAGTAATAGATAAAACAAAGGTGGGGAGAAAAAAAAACAAAGATGAGAGAAATAATGGTTTGCGAAAAATCCGATGAATAAAATAATTACATAGTAACCTACTTACCTATAATTCTTAAATACAAAAATATGAATACAATATATAAAATAAGTACAGTTCTAGCTACAGATCGAAAGATAAAATTCTTTAGTCAAAAGTTTGAACGTTCCAAGTGTCTGTGCACGCCTTACATGTAACGGAAGAGCGTTCCAGAGGCGGACTGCTTGGACAGTAAGGCCGATACCTCACCGAGACGCCATGGCGACGTCGCCAGTCGGTCGCCAACTAGTTCTCATTGAGATATATGACGGCTAACTCACTTGGCGACCGACTGGCAACGTCGCCAGTCGGTCGCCAAGTGTCATATATCTCAATGAGAACTAGTTGGCGACGTCGCTGGCCACGTCGCCATGGCGTCTCGGTGAGGTATCGGCCTAATGCACGGATATCAGCATTTTATAGTAAACATTTACATTTTAAACTACCTAAGCTATTAATTTGTGTTAAGTACTTACGTAATTAACATTAATAATTCTTTAAATTCCCACAGCCGCACTACCTATGTTACGACGTCGCTGGCCACGTCGCCAACTAGTTCTCATTGAGATATATGACGGCTAACTCACTTGGCGACCGACTGGCGACGTTGCCACGCACGGATATCAGCATTTTATACTAAACATTTACATTTTAAACTACCTAAGCTATTAATTTGTGTTAAGTACTTACGTAATTAACATTAATAATTCTTTAAATTCCCACAGCCGCACTACCTATGTTACGACGTCGCTGGCCACGTCGCCATGGCGTCTCGGTGAGGTATCGGCCTACAAGATTTGTCAGCGAAACGCGTGGAGTGCATAGGCATCTTCAGTATTAAATTTTCCGATGACCTCAAAGACCTTAAATGTGTGTCATGAAGGAATTTAAATCGTTCTTTAAGATATTGGGGAGTACACGGATTGAACAGTACACTGTATAATAGAGAAAGGATATTAGTATTCCGTCGAATTGTCGTCCTATTCTGTGATATTACAAAGAAAACGAAAGTGTATTTATCGGATACTTGTTAACAATTTGGAATTTTTATTGCGTGTCATTAAATTTAAAATTGCAGGTACTAACAGTCACTTGACAATGTCTACTTACTTGATTATTTAAATGACAGAGTCGAGAAAAATGCAACTGAATAATTTCCTGTTTAACTAATTGGATCGCATGATATATCAGACTATTATTTACTTTTTGGTTTATTGATAGGTTGTATTTTTTTCCATTTGAAGGGTTATGATTTACGCGCGTATGTATGTATGATTTTTTGTTCCCCTCTATTACAGGCTGGCAGGGATATATTTTAACAAATAGAGTTTACAATGAAAGGTGTTGATCTCTTGAGTATTATAGGGCACATTAAGTGTGAATAAAAGGTATACCCTGGCGTTTTGGCACTAAAGAGTACGTTGTCAAAAAAAAGTATTGCTCAAACTTACCGAGAAAATGAGGAATTTTAAAATTAATTTCAAAAGTAAATACAACTAATTATATAATTGTAATCGTATTACTAAAGTATGTGAGTAAGTCTCTGAAACAAAAAGCTGTAAATAAAACTAAATAATTTAATAATAAAAAACCCGGCTAAGTGCGTGTCGGGCCACGCATAATTATAGGGTTCCGTAGTTATCCATTATAGGCTCTAACTCCTAAACTAACAAAGTTATCAACTCCGTTATAGTTTTCCATCAAAGTTCATTATATGGCCTATCATCATGAATTTATTCAAATTCTTCGAGCTAACCGTTTAGATTTTAAAGGTTTGGGGTGGACGCTCTGTTTTAACAAAAAAATGCGCTTTAAAGTTGAATATCTCGCAAACGGACCCTTTAAAAATGTCTTAGCAACCTCCCAATGTTTTAAAAATACCTATCTAATCATATCGATAGGGTGAACGCGAGAAAAATAATCATGCCCACTTATTATATTTTTAATAATCTTAGTGTAGCATTTAGTCGGAATTTTTTGTAAACTTTCACGGTGTAGGAGCTAAGTTTTTTTTAAATTATTCTGTAAAGATATATACATTAAATCAATTAAAACAACAATACTCTCGAAGAAGAATAGAAGAAGGTAGGTAGAAGTACGTTAAAAATAATGATAAACCATCCCCATCCTGCATCTAAGTAATAAGCCATCTTGTATTAAAAACGTAGATATTCAAGTATGAAAAGGTGCGGCAAGCTCGCGAATCTTCGTCATTTCTTGGTTCGTTGGGAATAGAGCGTATGTAATACTTTTAATCAAAACAATGATAAGTTCAAGGGTCATGAGTATTTTGGGTAAATGGGTGGTAATATAAATAGAACTACGTAGGCGTTTAAGAGTTGAGACCGCTTACCGGTATATGCCAGACCAAGCTTGAATGTTTTTCTATGGATGCGCTGATACAAAATCAGTCGTCGAAAATAATTTCAGACAGACAAACAGACATACATCACGCCTATATCCCCGAAGGGAGCAAGAAGGGGCAGAGGTGCATTACACACCCACGGCTTGCCAGTTTTTTTGGTCCCACGTAATTGGGCCAAGCCTATTGACGATTGGAAAAAATTTAATATTTAATAGGATTAGAATATTACTATAGACATGAACACAAAGAACTAGTAACAAATAAATATAATACAAGAAGTATCAGAGAGCATAGATTAGTACAGCCACGAGCCAACAACTATTACAGTGAAAGACTGTCAAAATATATAGTACTCGTAGTAGTAATATATAGTCTTCAATAAGATTGAGTTGTTGAGAAAGGATCCCGGAGTCACCAAAAATGTTTTAAAGCCTAAATTAAGAGCCCATTTTCTAGTTTGCTGTTAGATATTATATTTGAGTATTTATGTTAGTTTTATATAATTTTAGAAGTACAAAGAGTTTTAGAAAAAGGAAGCATTGGTTATATGAGAATAATAAGAATAATTAACGATGAAAGCTGCTGCTTGCTCAACTATAAGTAGATTGAGTGGGTGCGCATTGTCTTACATAACTTTTCAACTCCTATCATCGGAAGTCCGAAAATGTATTTCATACCATTTAAAATTATAATGATCGTTATTCATAAAAAAATATAATCAAAAAACATAATCATTTAAATTCATAATAGGTATCACAAATTATACACTTAGTTTTTACTAATATTTATTTTAATATATTTGTTTATACTAATGATCGAAACTCATAATCATTCGAATAAATAACTATAATATTCATAAATGTGTTTTATTCTAATAATATATATATTCTAATAATATATATTATAATAATAATTCGCTAAGGGGTAACACTGAAAACCAGATGTACTGAAATAGGCAATATGCTCGTCTCAGTACAATATGCTGAGTGTTATCCCATATTGTGCGTCGCAATTTTTACAAGTTGCTGTATGTGGGTACGTGGGAGTGGATTGAATTATAAATAAATATGTTGTAAAATAAAACGCGGCACGTGTTTGACACGTATTTCCTGCCACACACACGTCACTCATAAGTGTCAAACCAAACCACACTGTCAGTCATTGTGACACGACCGTGTCACTTATGTCAATTTTACGTCTGTGGTCGTTGTGACCATAGATAAGTTTTATTATTCTTTGTGTAACGTTGAGTGTAAAGTTGTGATGCAACAATAAAAAATATTTTCTTTCTTTCTATTTGTTTTTATAAATTTCTCAATCATAAGTTTTTTCATCCATATTATAATGTCTATATTCCAGTGAAAATCAAATTGCTACCAGAACTAGGTTAGAACTGTGACCATAACAACGCGCGAGCCGAGCGAGCGTGCCGCGGTAGCGGCCGGCGAAGCGCCAGATAAATTGCTACCAGAAACGAGATGTTACCAGACAAGTAGGTTAGGTTAGGTTAGAACTGTGACCACAACAACGTGCTAGCGTAGCGAGCGTGCCGCGGCAGCGGCCGGCGAAGCGCCAGATAAATTGCTACCAGAAACGAGATGCTACCAGTCAAGTAGGTTAGGTTAGAACTGTGACCACAACAACGCGCGAGCCTAGCGAGCGAAGCGAGCGTGCCGCGGCAGCGGCCGGCGAAGCGCCAGATAAATTGCTACCAGAAACGAGATGCTACCAGACAAATAGGTTAGGTTAGGTTAGAACTGTGACCACAACAACGCGCGAGCCTAGCGAGCGAAGCAAGCGTGCCGCGGCAGCGGGCGGCGAAGCGCCAGATAAATTGCTACCAGAAACGAGATGCTACCAGGCAAGTAGGTTAGGTTAGGTTAGAACTGTGACCACAACAACGCGCGAGCGTAGCGAGCGTGCCGCGGCAGCGGCCGGCGAAGCGCCAGATAAATTGCTACCAGAAACGAGATGCTACCAGTCAAGTAGGTTAGGTTAGAACTGTGACCACAACAACGCGCGAGCCTAGCGAGCGAAGCGAGCGTGCCGCGGCAGCGGCCGGAGAAGCGCCAGATAAATTGCTACCAGAAACGAGATGCTACCAGACAAATAGGTTAGGTTAGGTTAGAACTGTGACCACAACAACGCGCGAGCCTAGCGAGCGAAGCAAGCGTGCCGCGGCAGCGGGCGGCGAAGCGCCAGATAAATTGCTACCAGAAACGAGATGCTACCAGGCAAGTAGGTTAGGTTAGGTTGGAACTGTGACCACAACAACGCGCGAGCCGAGCGAGCGAAGCGAGCCTGCCGCGGCAGCGGACGGCGAAGCGCCAGATAATTATCTGTTAAAAAGGAAGCTATTCTGAACAACGACGTTATGAGCTGAAGTATGTTCGTAGTAACAACATTATTAATTAAAGCAATATGATAATAGAATGTTATGAAGAAAAAAGATTTGAAAAAAAAAGGATTTAAACTGGTTCTTGGTAGCAACAGTATGAATAAAAAAATTATAATCACTAACTGTTATGAGTTCCGATGATAGTAATAAAAATGTATGAATAAAAGAAGTATGAAAAATAAAATTATGAAGAGTGATGATTATGAACACAAATCGGTAGTAAGAAAAAGAATAGGATTAAAATTTTATGTGAGCCAAGATGGACCCAGATTGAGTATTATCAATTTCCATAATTTCCTTTCTTTTGTCATTATGGACCAAAGTGTTCGGAAGACCACGACGTTAAAGTTTTAACTCAAAAGTCCACAAACTAAAGTGGAAAACCAGTAGAGGGTAGTACGTTTGTTAGCAAAGTTCGCCTCGTAATTGTTTTTGATGGTACGTGTTAGAGCTCTTGTTCATACCACGGTTATTAAGATGGCGAACGTACGGAGTATTTGCCGTGCGTTGGTCCGGCCGCTGCCGCCGTCGCCCACGCCGTGTTCTTTGTGTTAACAAGCTCCAATAGCGTTAGGCAAATCGACTTTGATTTTTATATTTTGTGCTAAACGAAAAATACAGCCTTTCTTTACCCTTACAACGTGAGTTGTGTGCGGTTGAACTTCGATATTTTCCGTGAAGCGACTGCCATCTGACCTTCACAACCCATAGGAGATATCAAACCTCTTTAGTTAGACCGGTCGGATTTTGTTTTGGGACTCCAATTACCCATAACGACTGCCATAGATGTTCGTATGACAACCGGAACCGACGGCATAATGTACTCTCCGAGCCACGGAGGGGTCTCAATGTCTTAAGAAATGGTCACCCATCCTAAGATCGGCCTGGCTAGATGTTGCTTTACGTTTGCAATGTGTTACATACGCGGTTACCACTCAGCCACGAGCGCCTTTAATTTCCTTTCAATATTCTTGTATAATGTGTTTAAAATAAATATTTTCTAATCAAATCTTAACGAAATAACATTTGCATTAGAATAAAGCGATACTACATAGGTACAGTAATTTAGCCATCTTCTCTATTTTTAAAGATATAATTAGCTCCAATTAAGATAGCACATCTAAAAGCTTTCTTAAAATAAATCAGAAGGCAGGTAAAAGGTTATCGTCATGGACTATTTTGTTAAAAGAAATAAAAAACTAAATCGAACTCTAGAAGAAATGTAGCATGAATTTTTATATACATATCCTCGAAAGGATAGGCAGAAGTGCATTACTCACCCACACTTTGCCAGTTGTATATTTTTTGGTCCTATTGCCTATTGCCATTACCGGGCACTCTGTAATTCAAACCAAAGTTCTAACAGCCAGAAGAGATGTAACCTTCATACCACTAGACTCAATGCCCTATAGTCAACTTCACTAGCACGTGGTTTCATTAAGTAATAAACGAATGAGACTAGAGGTAAAATACTAAACATGTACGTGGGACTAAAATACTGGCAAATTGTGGGTGTGTACTGCACCTCTCAAATACCCATGCGGGGATAAAGGCGTGATGTGTGAGTCCGTAAATGGCAATAGGTTTGCCCAACTATTATGTGGGACCAACATTTACTGGCACATTGTGCTCGTTATAACGCTTCTGGTTACCCCTTTAAAAGTGAGACGACAAAAGGGAAGGACGTATGATGGTGTGTATCTGACGTATCAATTAGTGCGCATAAATGCAGTTCCCCAGCTCGACGTTCGGAGCCGGCGATCAATAGTGGAGCTCCAACCCTCCAATTGGCTACCCCCTTGCTACGCAGTTAAATTAAATTCGAATACAATAGTCATAGAGTTGATCAGTTTAGGTCTATTCTGTTTAATTTTTGATCAGATTCATTAACTTTTATAGGTATGGGAAGATAAACGTAGCCATAATGTAGTCTTGATCAGTCTTGATTCTCTCAAATTGTCTTAAGTCATTTGTTTATTACTTGAGTTGTGTGAGAAATATTTTAATTTTATATTTATACTGATATTCTATCAGTATAAATATAAAATTAAATCTATGATATTAATCATAAATCTATGGCTATCTACATTTATGACTTAACTACAAATAAAAGCTCCAGATGGGTATCCAGTCATTTGACCAAAAACAAATGACAAATTTTTATTTGAAAAACAACGTTTGACAAATGTATACTTGATAAATATATCATTTTACAAAATATATGTTGATAAACTACTCATTTGACAAATTATTTATCAGACAAAATTCCACTATGCCAAAAAACCATTTCACAAATGGATTATTTTGTAAACATGTTTGTTGGCAAAATAACGTAAAGCTTAAATACTCGTAACATTTGACAAAGTGCTTTACTTGGTTAATATTCTATTTACCAACATTTACTTTAATACAAAAATAAATTTAAGTACGAAACCATATAAAATATGTACGTTAAAATTGTACGTTTTTTTAAAACGATAGTAAACTCTCCAGATGCTGCATACACCCCCTAATAAAAAGGTACAATACAACGAACTATGGTCATTCAAGTAGACTCCAGAAAATCTGCTAAATAATCAATATCACTTTGATCCACGACATCTAATATCTCTCACTCAAATATCTCAAACTTTTGTTATCATATCACGACTCAATAGACTTCGATTTAAGCTGGCCAGACATAATTGTATACACGCACACAAGTATAGAGTGGATACTTGATGTACCCCTAGAATTCTATTGGCTGTTTCAGTGTGTGGAGAGGTTGGAGGGGATGCACGTTCACTCACACAGCTCTACCCTCAGACTATAAAACCGAGGTACGCGGGCTCAGTCTCTGACAATTTCCGCGAGCTTCCACAGTAGTGCAAGCTCGTGCAAATTGCTCTATAAACACTATTGAGAATGAACACCATGGGATGTTTATGTCGCCTCTAACGCCTAGGGGGTAGGCAGAGGTTTGAAACTGGTTTGTACACACAATTCACATTTAGATGTTCAAATACACGTTATAAATTGGATAGTGGCAAATTATTAGTGATTGGTTTAAAATACTTTACCTTTTTGAGTGTGCTGTGTACTGAGTATACCTATACTTAAAAAAAAATTGTCATTCGTGAGATTTTTTTTACCAACCGACATCCAAAAAAGGACCTCTTCCTTTTTTGGAAGTCGGTTGGTAAAAAAAAATCTCAATTCGAATATATGTTTTTTTTTGTTTGTTACCTCATATCTACGGACTGACTAAACCGATTCTATTTTTTTTGATTGGAAGCTACTACTTTCCAAGTTGTCCCATCTCAATTTGATCCCATTCCGACAACTATTTGGTCCCATTTCGGTAGTTTGAAGTCGGTTGCTGTGTCAATTTTTGACGTGCATGTTTTAAAGGGTGGGATGGAAGAAAAACCCCAATATTTTTAATGTTTACAAGATCTACTGTTTGACCATAGGCTGATTACTAGTTATATCCCTATGCATCACATTTTATATATATAATATTGAAAAAGAGTGACTGACAGTTTTATTGCCAGGTTCTTTCTCTCGGTTCTACTTATTGCTTTGCGAATCTGGCAGTACTTACATGTAAAAATATAGAAGCAATGACATTTTTTTATTTTAAGTACTTACTGACGTTTGTAAGAGCCATTTAGTGAGCTATACAAATAAATAAATCATTTCATTTCATTTCATATAATAGAACAGGTAGGTATTTTATCTATCAAATATCAATAAAGATATAGGAAATAGTCATAATAATATTGCGTGTAAATTTGCTGGGATTTCGATTCAATACAATATTCTAGCCCCCTTTAATTTATAAATATCTGATGTTTACACATACACACACACATATTACGCCTTTATCTCCGCAGGGGTAGGCAGAGATGCATTACACAACCCCAATTTGCCAATATTTTTCGACTTAACAGGGGGCAAGCCTATTGCCGTCACCGGGCACACATATAATGGGTTATGTCCAAAATGGCCGAATGAATTTAATAACAGCTATATTGTAATAAAAAAAAAAAAATTAAAACCCCTTGCGATGAAATATTGAGGCAACACAATCTTATGTGCCGGCCGCTGTGGCACAGCCAATTAAAGTCCTGGGCGTCTCGGACTATCGGACTATCTGATGTTTAATAATTATATAACTGGTAAATAACATAGGTCTCCCCGAATTCACATGGTAATAAAAAGTAAGTAGAATACAATATAATGATGTATTTTGACTGAAATTATTTCCACTTGATTACCACACTAGATTCTCAAGTTCCAGCTTTTCCAGCGGTTAATTAAGATATTTTATATCCTACAGGATTAAATTTTCAACAGGAGCCAAATTAAAAAAATACGATCTAGTAATAAAGGTCAAACTTTGTGATTAAAGTGTTTAAATGTGTTTTGAAAAAAAAATTGTTTAAAGTAGCAGTAGTAAATCTTAATGACTGTATAACGGGCGACTTTAGCACTTTCTTACGTGCTTTTAGTAATTTGGTTTTATTGTTTAATAGTATTTTCTATGTATATGCAAATAAAAGTTATAGGCTCTGCTTTGTTTTCTTTGTCGTTGTTTAAAAACTCTAGTATATTCAAATATTGGATAGAATCAGGCGTTACCTGGCGAAAATCCATGACAAGCTGTTCTCTCTGAGACAGCCTTGAGAATGCCTCGTTTAGAGGTGACACATTTGTCGACGTTTTAATGTCTTACATTTTTGCGAGAATGATGCAATTATTCTCTTTGTCTAGTATATTCATTCAAAGAACATAGTTATATAGCTCTAATTGCCAAAGTCAGGTAAAGGTACCTTTACAATGGTATTTATAGTTGCAAAGTTCAGTTGTACATTTGTACAAAACTTGCTTTAACAAAAAACAAAGAAAGCTTTTATATTCATGATATTTTTTTCTTTATACTTGTGGAGATGATATTTTTCATTCTCAGTTTATTGAACCATTCAAAAAAACG
The DNA here is from genome assembly GCA_963556515.1 of Nudaria mundana. Classification (NCBI taxonomy): domain Eukaryota; kingdom Metazoa; phylum Arthropoda; class Insecta; order Lepidoptera; family Erebidae; genus Nudaria; species Nudaria mundana. The sequence goes on along the minus strand of OY748286.1, from coordinate 31,743,183 downwards.
GGTTTATAAGTATTTGTTGTAAACTAATATAGGTATAATAGGTATCTATTCAAGTCTTTCTTTTACACAAACTTGAAGGTCTACTCTGAATAGCGGCACGACAAGACGGTTAGACAAACAATAGTGTTTCCCTCAGAAAAATAGAGTTGAAAGACCACGAGACGTATTATGGGTGCTGTAGCAAATTTACATCAAAATGAATCATGAGACGCATTCTATTATAAGATATCTATCTATCTACCAGTAACGGTGCTGAAAGGTGCGGTGACATGATACAAACAAAAAAGAATTTTAAAACTTTTGTGAGATGTCGTTAAATAGATTTTGTCAATGTCTTGTATTTATTATGCGTGTGAAATTATTGTTGCCAAATTGATGAGTAACTTTGCATCATATTTCGTACGGAACAGTGTTGCTATTTGTGTTTTGAAAATACGATATTGATGTTCGCAAGGAGGGTTACAGTCCTATACTTTTTTAATGTGCATGCATGTGTCACCTACATTTTAATATTCAACCATCGTTTCCTAAATGTACTAAGTGCTTAATACCTAACTTAATGTATGGGAAGATACAGAAAGACACAATGGAAATGGCTGATACAGGCCGAAATTTAAATAAAATCATACTCTGTGATAATTGTTGTAATTAATTTGATCACTTACGTTTATTTACTTCTTAACACGATAGACCGATGCAGACACGACACTAGACGAGGGAGGGAATCAGCTGTAGATTCCAAGTGGGTTTTTTCATAAATGACCTCTATCTATCTAATGATCCTAATACCCAATAATAATTTCCAGATGCAAACGGTAGCTTAATAATTAATTACTATGTTTTTTTTTTGCCGGCCGGTCCTCAGGAGGTCGGTGGTCCTGCGCGTAGTCACGTCTGCGGCGCCCTCGCCGTACACTTAGGAACTCAGCGGGGAGGGTACGCTCTTTCACGAGCATAACCTGGTCGCAGAAGGAAACAGCCGCGTTCCACTGACTCCCGCTAGAGACCATGGGTCATAGCATGGTCTCCAGCAAGAGGGTATCTACACCCAGGCCCACAACGAGGTCCCGGTGCTAACTAATCCATGCTGAGCATTGCACCAACGCGTGCAACGTGGGGAATGCCGTGGCTTTGCCCGAGGCCTCGCAGTGTTGACACGCGGGTTTGACCTCACGATACATGCGAAACAGATACTCACCGGAGTTTCCCTGCCCGGTGATGATCTGTGTCGCACGATACGTGAGGTCACCGTGTTGCCTCTACAGCGACTCCTCCATGACCGGTTTCACCGCGGCAATGGTAATGGTTCCCCACTTTGATTGCTCAAGTCGCACCTTCCATGTCTCCATGAGATCCTGGCGGAGTTGGGACCGCTGGTCCTCGATTTCTCGAGACGCAGGTCTGTGGTCGGGGCCAGGAGACATTCAGCCTCTAGGGAGATCGTTCGGTACCCTCTTATTGTCCTGACGGCCAAGGTCCTCAACGATATAGTAAAATAGCAGCGTTGTTGGCCGTAACTTATAGAAGCATGCACCAATAGTTATTATTATTACATCACCGATAATCATAATAAAATAGACGTCAAAATTTGACACAACAACCGACAAAGCAATGGTAAGTATGATGTTCAAACTTTTTCAAATAATAGCATTATTTTCGCTAAAATAGAAGACTTTAAAACGTCGACATACGTTTCACAAAACTACTGTGGCTGTCCACACTACTGTGTTGTTGGTTTGTGTGTGTTACACTATGTTTTCTGCGAATTGAAAAGTTGATTTTTGTCTTAAAAATACCTATTTTGAATTTATTAGCCTAACTTAATATTTCTACCCCCGGTTGTTGTTTTCTGACACATCCTACATCGCGCTAGCGATATTTACATGTTCATACCTTAAAAACAACTATGAACTTGCTTCATATTTTGCTGTTCTCTCTGAGACAGTCTTGAGAATGCCTCGTCTAGATGTGAAACATATGTCGACGTTTTAATGTCTTCTATTTTAGTGAAAATAATGCTATTATTTGAAAAAGTTTGAACATCATACTTACCATAGCTTTGTCATGGACTTTCGCCAGGTAACGCCTGATTCTATCCAATATTTGACAACAACCGACTTCAAGTGACCGAAATGGAACCAAATAATTGTCGGCATGCGACAATTCTTTTTGGAAGTAGAAGGTTTCATTTAAAATATTTATTTATATTATATTTTAAAGTTTGTTTCATCTGTCTTGCTTTTTAGCTAATTCGGTAATACTAATTCGGTAATACTAATGTTTTGATTTCGGAAATACCATACAATAAGTACCTCAATGAACGTAAATTAAACTATGAGCTAAAATTCTTAATTAGTAGGTTTCCAAACTGTAGATATATTGATATGAATTACTGTGAACAACTTCCTAGACGTGGTTTTTTTACACTAAATAAGAGCCGATGTCTTTTGAAAGAAATATTGCAATTGGACTATCTATTTCAATATGACCTTTATTGTAAAAATAAGGCTAAAGCTGGTGTTGAACGGACCACATTAACATTTATTGACAAAAGTACACAAACTGATGGATGCCCTGATCAAGTGAATACACTGACAGCTGTAGGACAGTCTGAGACAGGTAATGGTAGTAGTTTTTTTCGTTCCTAATAGTATCCTCATATTTCATCAAAACCTGGATGGCTTGGCTAGCAAGTCGGATTGTTTAATTGTCAATCTTGATTCTCTTGAACTTGAGTATGGTGGTGTTGTTGATGTCTTATGTATTACTGAACATAACATGATTATGTCTGACCGAAGTTCAGTTAGATTGATGAACTATAAGCTAGGTGCTCTTTACTGTAGGAGCGGTAGGCATGGTGGGTCATGCATTATGGTAAGAAACACAGTTGCTTTTAAACCATTAAATGACTTAGATAAATATTCGTTGGAACTTGTTATAGAATGCTCGGGGGTCATATTAACTGACTACAATATTTGTGTTCTATGTATTTACAGACCTCCTAGAACATCTGTGAAAGATATGGAGCAATTCTTTTGTAATTTTAATCTAATTTTAAATCGGTTTTGTTACAGTAGAAGGAAACTTGTGATTTGTGGTGACTTTAACATCAATATTTTAGAAAACAGTAACTGTGTTAACCAATTCAAACAATTGCTCCTAAATTATAATATGAAGCTAGGTATATATAGACCAACACGATTATCTAGTGGTAGATGCTTAGACAATATTATATTTAATGTGCGCGGATGCAAAACTAAAGTATTGGATTTGGCACTGTCTGACCATACAGCGCAGTTATTAGTGTGTCCGGTAAGGACTTATATCCACCTTAAATCATGGTACATCAGTAAGCGGGATTATTGTAATGAAAATCAACAAAAATTCAAGTACTGCATAGAATCTCTCAGCTTTGCTGACGTGTTTGCCTCTCGGGACCCTAACTTGGCATTTGGTGATTTTTACGATGAATTTAAAATATTCTATGACCTTTGTTTTCCTATAGTAAAACGTAGATTTTCAACGACAATGCATCCGAGGTGGCTAACTAAAGGTATCCGAGTCTGTTGTAAGCGCAGGCGTAAATTATTATGGTTATATCGAACCCAACGTACACAGAGCTCAAAAAATCATTTTACAGCATTGTCAGCGAGACTAAGTCGTGTTGTCAAGCTGACACAACGGTCACAGAATGATTTTTATATACAAACAGCTTCGAATAAGTCAAAAGCAACTTGGACTGTAATTCGCGGAAATCAAGTGAGGCCACCTGTTGACCACATAAAACACTTGAGTATTAATAATAGCGATGTTCATGACCCTAGGGAAATTGTTAATTACTTTAATAACTTTTTTATAGACAAACCCAAGCATGCCTTACCGAACCTATCTCTTGCATCAGTGCCATATGAACTTAACTCTGTATACATGGCTCCTACTGTGCCTGATGATATAGAGAAGATTATATTGGGTTTAAAAAGTACAAATAGTGTTGGATATGATGATATATCTACAAAAATAATAAAGCTAGTTTCAGTTGCACTGTCACATATTTTGAGTCACATAGTTAATTTATGTATTGAGGATGGTGTTTTTCCTGATTCACTTAAAGTAACTGTCATTAAACCGTTACACAAGAAGGGTGACAGAAATAATATGCAAAATTATCGCCCTATAGCACTAATCCCAATTATGTCAAAGATTTTTGAAAAGGTAATACATAACTGTATATATAACTATTTTGAAAGCCATGGTCTCTTTTGTGTTGAACAGATAGGATTTAGGAAAGATAAGTCAATTGATATGGCAATATATAACTTCTTGGCTACCGTTCTAACTAATGTGGACAGGGGGAAACAAGTGTGTGCATTGTATATGGACTTAACAAAGGCATTTGATTATGTTAACCACAAGATACTGTTAAAAAAATTATATGCTTATGGTGTCAGGGGAAATGTTTACTCCTTGATTGAGTCTTATCTAAGTAACAGGACACATGTGACACGGATTGAAAGGCTTTGTACCACTACAAAAAATGTCATTACATATACATCGGACAGTAGAAACGCCACAATAGGTGTGCCGCAGGGCAGTGTACTAGGACCACTATTATTTATAGTATATATTAATGACCTACCTAAGGTAACGAACTATAAAACAGTCTTGTTTGCGGATGACAGTACAGTTGTGTTTACTGGTGACAATAAAGAACACATGGAACGGGAGGTAAATTTGACATTACATAATGTAATTAATTGGTTGACATGTAGTAACTTACTTATTAATATTGACAAAACATATTTTATGACATTTAGGAACAGGATGAACAGAATTTCTAATATGAATATCAGCTGTTGTGATAAAAAAATATCTGAAATAGATGTAACCAAGTTTCTGGGTCTTAATGTAGATAATAACTTGAATTGGAAGGTGCATTTGGAAATATTGTGTAGTAAAGTAAATTCCTTTTCATATGCATTATACATGCTTAGGAAAACCGCCAGCCAAACAACCGTACTCACTTCATATCATGGCTATGTTGCACCTCTCTTGAGATATGGCATAATTTTCTGGGGCAATTCAACCAATAAAGAGGCTGCATTTGTGGCACAAAAGAGATGCATCCGTTCAATATGCCATTTGGGACCTATGGAAAGCTGCAGGCCCTATTTCTTGCGGTTGAATGTTTTAACTTTGCCATGTATATATATTTTGGAGACAGTAATATTTGTTAGAAAAAATAGACATTTATTTGCAAATCTGAACAGCAAGAGACATAATTTAAATTTGAGAATGCCAGCAAATAAGACTGAGTATATGAATAAGAGCTTTCTATGTATGGCCCCTCGGCTATACAATAAGTTACCAAAGGAAGTGCTAAATATAGATAAGATAGATTTATTTAAAGGTAGTGTAAAATCTATATTAATGAGAAAATGTTATTACTCAGTTGATGAATTTCTTAATGAGAAGGTGTGACTCCTACATTGACATACAAATTTTATTTTATTTATATTACATATTGACTTAAGTGCTATTATCCTATATTTTATCATAAAACACAGTTTTGACCATCCAAAATAATTTGTATGTAATACCCTAATTTGACATTGAAATTTAGATTTATTTTATTGTGTACCTAATCACATAATTATTATGTCTGCTTATCTGACATTTAAAATTTTGTTTTATTTGAATTATACTTACAAATTAATTAATCATAATGTTGACTCATCAGATTAGACTAATCAGACATTGTAATTACTTACTGCATTATGCCTGCTAATTTTGCATGCCAGTTGGCGGAAATATGGTGGAACTAAAACTATTATTATACCTCTGTACTTACCTGTATTTCGCAAAAATAAAGAATTGAATTGAATTGAATTGAAAAAAACATTCAAAATCGGTTCACCCAGTCCAGAGATACGAGGTAACAAACAAAAATAAAGTGAGTGAATCTGGTTGCGTGGCATGGGGCAAAGGCCCCGCAGCACGCAACCCTTCTAGCCTGCTTCTGTAAGGACGGCGGGTGACGATCCCGCCGTCCTCAGGCCCCGATCATGGAGGTCGATGGTCTTGGGCGTAGATGAGTCTGCGGCGCCCTCGCCGCTGACTACGGCACTCGGCGGGAAGGGTACGCTCCCTCTCCTTCTCGGCCGCCTCCTTCGCGAGCATGACTTGCTCGCAGAAGGACACGGCCGCGTTCCTCCTACTCGCACTGGAGACCATGGCTTGGGGCATGGTTTCCAGCGAGAGGATATCCACGCCCAGACCCACTACGAGGTCCCGGCGCTGACTCGCCCACGCTGAGCACTCCACCAACGTGTGGAGTGCGGTGTCGTCGCCGGAAATCTCGCAGTGGTGACACCGGGGATAGATGCGAAACAGATAGCTACCGAAGCATCCATGCCCGGTAATGATCTGCGTCGCACGATACGTGAGGTCACCATGCTGCCTCTGCAGCCAATCGTCCATGATCGGTCTCACCGCCGCGATGATGGTGGTACCCCACCTGGGTTGCTCAAGTCGCACCCTCCATAACTCCATAAGATCCTGGTGGAGTTGGGACAGCTGGTCCTCGATTTCTCGAGAGAAATACAGTGATGACCTAATCATACTTCGTTTATAAATCGCAGCGCGCCCTCTAGTAAAGTTTAGGTGTACTAATTTTGGCTATGCTTAAAACAAATTCACTATTTTATAGCTAACTTGACCTTGCATGAATTTCCTGAAAAAAATGATATCAGGTACCATCTCTATTAACAAAATAAAATGACCATGTGGCACTTTCAGTTAACAAATTGCCTTTAAAAATTAATATCATGAATATGCCGCTAAAGCTCAATGATAGAGAATCCTTGTAACTCTATTGATGACTAGTTAAAGACAATTGTTAGATCTATCCCACGATTAAAATACACGTTCGTGCTCATTATTATTATAATTCAGTTGTAAAGCTCTCCGTATATAGGTAGGTATGTACAAACATCCCACATACATTTTCTAGAAATCACTTTTTTCGACTCAGATGAGCTCAGGGACCATGGAAAACTCAAAATCGATTTTTTACACGATAACTGATATATAATTTTATGTAAAGATAAAAATAAAAGTTTTTGTTGAAATTTTAAAACCTACCAATTTAACCCTACCCTACGATACAATTAACCTGCCTGACTACCTGTCCGGATGCAAATACGCATTGTGTGTGTAATTTTGGGTTTTAAATTTCGAGGCACGGTAATAGACTTGACATTCAACGAACAAGTCAAACCGAGAGAAGCGAGAGGGTTGCTAAGTCAGTCGTCAAATCAAACCAACTGTCGCCATCTAGTGGATAAACGCTGCACTAACGTTCATACTTCGTCGTCTACGATATTATGCGAGTTGGAATGGCATTAGTTCTATCAAGAGTAACGAGATAGCGCCACTTGGCGAGTTAGTAGATATGAACCTTTCAAAAATATATAAAATTGAATTGTCTATTTGTTATTTCAATTTAACAGCTTTTATATTTTTGTGTTTCAAAGCAATAAGTTTGCTTAAACTATTCTTAAAATATTAAGAAAGAAATTATAAATAGATCACAAAAACTGATGTCATCGGCTGGACTCGAACCCACGGCCTTTCCCTAACAGGGGGACTGCTGTGACCAACTGAGCTACGATGACCACTACCGAGGACATCGAATATTTGCTTCATATCATATTCATAATTTCTACATCGCGCTATTAGTTCAGCTCAGTTGGTCAGAGCAGTCCCCCTGTTAGGGAAAGGCCGTGGGTTCGAGTCCCGCCGATGACATCAGTTTTTGAGATCTATTTATAATTTCTTTCTTAATATTTTAACAGCTTTTGACTGATTTCATAATATATAGGGTACTTACATAGGTAATGACAATTGTTTGATATTTTAATTTGAAAGTATGGCTAATGATTCCGGCTAATATGTCTGGGTAGACCGATTTTAATGTGATTTTAATGGTACATGTTCCTTTGGCATATTTTTTTCAAATTGTGATGTAGAACATTGTTATTGGATCCAGCCACTAATCGATATGAAAGCTTAGTTCAGTGTATTAAGAAAATAGTTAATTTCAGTATTCGGACGAGTATTAAATTTCAATTATACCATAAAAATATATTAAAATTATGTCCGGTTACGGCGATAGGCTTGCCCCTTATTACGTGGAGTCAACAGGGTAGGCAGTTTAGTAGCTGAGCCTACCTTCTCGGGGATTTAGGCGTATTCTTGTATGTATAAATAATTGACTAAAAAAAATACGCAAGATACACGGTCTGGGAGGATTGTGACACAATGATATAGGGATAGCCTTGAGGATTTGTTGAGGAAAATTATTAAAAATCTTTTAATAAATTGCTACGTGAAGCCGTAGCTTTTGACTGAGTATCGCGTAGAATTGCTACGAATGTCTTTACGAGATTCTATTCGAAATTTAACTATATTTAATTCATTAATACTATATGTACAAATCATCAAACAAATTATATGACATAATATAATCACACCTATATACCTGATGACGTAGACAGAGGTTAATAAAACGCCTACCTTTTAACAGTAATTATGTTATTCAAAAGGGCAAACCTATTGTGTTACTAATACCTAACCAGTCTGTAATCCGAATACCTATTTCCCACTGTAATGTTGTAATTTTTGTAGTGGCATTATTTAATTTTAGTTGGTTGAAATTGAGATGAAGTAATGACAACACTAGCTCTCTTCTGATTGGACACTCTGATGACGTGTTTCCACGTGACTTGTATGACAGCCATTTTATACTTTTATACAAGCGACCCGTGCCCGCATTACATATTTATATTACAATTTAATTTATTGTAATTTATTTTGACGTTTGGTGAGTTTTAGATAAAATGTTGTTGTGCTGGCGTGGGTTGGCGTATGTGCTGTATAATTTTACAGTGGATTCTCGTTTATTACAGGTTTGAGTTTGAATGCACACATGTTGCGTCTGGAGTTGTCTTACTAAATTTAAACAGGAATCTTTGCCTGATCTGGCCAGGATTGGCTAGGGACCGACTTGCACGATACGCATACATGTTGTGCATGTGTTAGCCGGATTTAATCGGGTAAAGCTTGGATATTCGCCTCCGAAAGGTATGTACACATAATATGTACGGCGTGGTAGGCGCTTAGATAATAACAGTGGCCATAATGCATGGAATAAGTCTTTAACTCCTGTTACAGGAGGCTTACGGTACTACCATACTACCTGGGTGGAAAACCCAATTTCCTTCTGCCTGGAGTGGGCAGAGACCGGAACAGAGACGGTGTCTGCCGGCTTGCAGGAGTGGCGTATTTCACCGGGAAAGTATCCTAAGAAATCCATTAATCTATTACACTTAATTACCACAGTATCTTTCTAAACATAAAGTCTATCGTAACTGATCAAGCACACCAACCTATTACCCTGTATTAAAAGATAATATAGTATCTAGGACAGACGTTAATTGTATCCTAGGTTAAAAGTAGATTAATTTAATACCTTGCTAAAAGGGGACCTTCCTTTCCCCTATATTGTCTTGAGGGCTTTTGTAATAAATAATACAGTGGCTCAAATGAATATTTTATTTCTATCATTAACATCCTAACTTCCAAAATTAAAAACATTACACCACACGTTTCTCTTGGTCAGTGCATCATCATTGTCTGGAAGAGATCACTTTTAGCGATAAGGCCGCATTTTGTACTATCTTTAAGTGATGTCTCCTAAGTGTATGCTCCCTTGTTGAGTACAATAAAGAGTATTAGCCTTGTATTGTATCATGGTTCTTACACACACACACACACACACACATATCACGCCTATATCCCCGAAGGGGTATGCAAAGGTGCATAACACACTTACAATTTGCCAGTATTTTTAGTCCCACGTAATAGGGGACCAGCCTATTGCCGTCACCGGGCATATTTATAATGGGTTATATCCAAAATGGCCGAATTAATTTAATAAAAAGTAGCAGCAATATTGTAATATAGCTGTTACTTTCATGGTTCTTTTGAAAGAAAAAATAAGAATATTGCCCGAAATATAAAATAAATGAATTATTAATTGGACACCAAAACTTTTTTAATGTGGGCTCGTGTTCTAGTGGTAACCGAATATGTTAACATAGTGCAAAGGTTTAGCAAGATCTATCCAGGCAGGTCTTAGGATGGGTGACCATTTTTTAAGACATTGAGACTCCTTCGTGCCTCGGAGAGCACGTTAAGCCGTCGGTCCCGGTTGTCATACGAACATCTATAACAGTCGTTAGGGGTAGTTGGGGTAGAACAAAAATCCGACCGGTCTAACTACAGAATTTCTATATGGATTCTGGAGGTCAGATGGCAGTCACTTCACGGAGGTCAGCTGAATCGCAGTTAGACTGGAAAGGAACCCTAATGCATGAAACTTTATTGTATTCCAGCTTTTAGCACAGAGCTTTAAGTGCCTCAAAATGGTAAAAGGCTTGCCCCCTGTTACGCAAGATTAGTGGGACTAAGGCCATGTGCGCCTAATGAACGCGCCTGTCCACCCCTTCTGTGATTAAGACGTGATTTCGCATTGTCGTTGTGTTGCTAATCCAACTAATTGGCCCGTATATCATTATATTTTGTTTATAAGTAGTTGAGGTCTTGCTGATCGGTCCGTTCCGATCAACAACACGACAACTACTGACGGGAAAAAACTCAATGGAGACAATATTATGGAGGAATAAATTATTTCTATTGGCGCTAGTTCTAATGTTAATTATATTAATATTCATATACCAAAATATAATTAATGTATGACGTATAAAAGGATTATTATAATTATCGCTTCCTATGATTTTTTTATTGGTGTCCATTAAAGTTTATTCAATTCAATTCAAGTATAGCATATTTAGTATAGTGACTAAAGACTTCTAATACAAGCACTTTAGCTAAGCTGTATGGAAATCCTAGTGTCTGACTCGTATTTCCTTTAGATTTCTTGAAAATTTGAGTTGTGATTACTATTTTATTTTAAGCTTTGCTAAACACAAATGGTAAAATAAAATATAAAATAAAATAACGTTTATTATCTTTGAAATTTTTAGCAAATTATTTAGATTCGTCAAAAGTTGGTGTGACTCTACCGAGGGTTCCAAAATGCAACGAGACTGAGAAGAGCCCTCAAGAAACTCAGTTCGGCTTTTTTCAAAATATTTCATCTTAAATCTAATACAGAGTAATCTAATACATGGTAAAGTTAGTGTGTGTTTGAATGGCTAATATGTCTTCGATACTTAATAAGTCTTTAATTACAATATATACAAAACAATGTCGTGTTGGTTAAGAGATTAATGGCTCGAGAACGGCTGGACTGATTTGGCTAATTCTATTTTTTTGTTGTGGTGGTTATTATCAGCATTATGATATTTTGGAAGATAAAAAGTTGTGTGGAACATTAGAAAAATTGCCGAAGTGCGCCGGGCCACCTAGTTATACATATAAGTTAAGTAAGATTGTTTTTATTTAATTTTCTTGTGTTAAGCGGTACTATATTTCTAACGTTGTTAGAAGACATGAGACGAATAATTTTATTGGCTTGCCGAAATTGACAAAATTGAGTTCAGAGGTAGCTGACATCTTGAATCAACACATAGAGTGTAGTAATATGTGCACGTGATAATAAAATATTAGGTAAGCATGTACTCTGAATGGTAACCACATTTCAAATGATAAACAATACTTTTAACGATTATTACAACCTCGGTGATACCTTTATAACGTGTAAGTAAATACAAAATAATTCGACCGTCATGGCACGGTAGTACTATACTTTCACTTGGGAAAATGTATGTAAAAATTTCAAACCTATAATGTTTTATTTTTAAACAGCTGTTGTGGCTGTCCGTTCAGATCTACGCCACGACAACTACTAACGCAAGAAGAGGCAACTGAGAGAATATTAATGAGGAATAAATTTTACACTGTATTAGTGCTACTAGACAGCATTCACATTTACCCAAAATAATATATGCATGACGTCTCAAACGAATATATACATTTTGCATGAAGAGTCTTTAGCGATTCGACGGAATTCGATTTCTGATCACCTCACTACTGAAATAAGCTATCTTCTAACACAAACACTTTTGCTAAACTGGAGGGGTTAACAGGAATTCAAGTAACTCGTATCTGCGTTAGATTGTTCTAGGTTTTGAGTTGTGATTACTATTTTATTTAGTCTTTGCTAAAACAATAAATAGTAGAGGTTTTGTGAGTTTTTATGGCTTCGAAGTCCTTGAGACTTGGGACTCCCTCATACTATGAAAATAATGGAACTAGACTCATTATCGGCTAGCTGCTAGACCCTACGTAGCGTATAGGTCGCTGAGTACATCCCTACTATGAGCGAGTTAAAATTTCATTATTTTTATAAAGAGTAACGAAATAGCATCACTTAGCAAGTAAGTTAAATTGAAATTTAGAATTTAATGTAAAATTTGAACTACACTAACTCTTACTAACTCTAACTATTGACTCAATGCGTTTATAACGACGGCTGCAAAATATAAAAATACATCGGCCACTTTTTTGAGATTTTTTTTTGATTAATAGATTTATTTTTTTGAATTAAGAATTTCTTATTTTAACTAAATGTATTTTTATTTTATAAAAACATCTTTTATTATGAATATATTGTTATTTCTTTTTTTACAAAGAAAGAAATTGATGCGTGCAGATTTGTTTAATTTGGCATTCTTCTAGTAAATGTTGTCAAACATTTGCCTTAAAAACACTTGCCTTAAAACTAGTAATTTTGTTGTTAGACGCTTGTACTTTGTTGCAGAACTATTACTATTACCACTTAAAAATATTGAAAATCATTAAATAAATTGCTACGGGATGTTGTAACTTGTAGCTGAGTATCGCGTAGAAATGCTACGAAAGTCACTACACTATTCTACCATTCTACCGTTATGGTAATTGATTCGACATTTCATACCGTCTAAAATAAATATATGACATAATATAATCATACTTATATCCCTAAATGGGTAGGTAGAGGTTAATGAAACGCCCACATTTTGAGTGTAATTACTTTTGAACAATACCAGGCTTATGTCACTCGCCTAACAATCTCAAAAAATACGTGACGTCAGCGACAACTTGAAGTTGTAAGTCAATAAGGGTTGTCTCTTGTTTGTGACATGGCATTGACCATAGAGTTGTTATTGAGGCATTAATGTCATAACTATTTGTCAAATTATGCTGATACTTTCCTGACAACTCTAACGTTCAAATGATGTTCTCTGTAAACAAAATAATGTGCTTAAATTAACAACGGAGTGCAGGTTCTGTATGCAAGTACTATTCCCTATTCCGTGAATACGTCAAAAGAGCTAACGTATTTTCCGAAAATGAATCTTTGTTTATCTTGGTCAATGTATCATGTTTTTTTTTTGAAAGAAAATTATTAAAAAATGCCTGATATAACAATAAAATGAAGTTTAAATTGAACAACATTTTAGTTCTTATTATTATTTTATAATGTGTTGCCGTAGGCATTAAAAATAATAAAAAGCCTCAGAGACGCCTAGCAACGGACGTGAGAGCTGCCGAAGAATTATTAAAAATAGCCTCTTGCAAAAATACTTTAAGTGCCTGAAAATGGCGATAGGCTCATTATGCCTATATATACTACCGGATCCGACAGACGTTGTCATGCAAAAAAAAAAGATCCAAATTGTGAATCTAAACCATTCTCGAATCCCCTTGAATACACACAAAAAAATTCATCAACATCGGTCCAGCTGTTAAGGAGGAGTTCAGGACATACACACGTACAGTAGATATATACGAGTATAAAGAAGATAATAATATATACTATGTTACGTTGAACTAACTAAGGATATGTGGGCCTAATGAACGTATCTGTCCACCCCTTCGAAGAAAGACTTGATTTGGGTATTGTCATTATATTTGCAAATCCAACAAATATATTTTTTTTAATATATACAAGGAACAGGAAAATTAAATTAAGAAAACCCAAACAAACTATACTATCTAAGACTAAAAACTAAAATAAATATGTAAAGCAGGGAGACCTAGGCAGAGTGCCCATAACACAGGCAGCATTCCTGTTAATAATATTTAATATCATGTTATGTTTTTTTAGTAGTTGTGGCATCGCTTACCGGTCCGTCTCGGTCAACGACGCGACAACTACTGACGAGAAAAAACTCAAATAAGAAAATATTAAGAAGGAATAAATTATTTCTATTGATGCTACTTCACAGCGTTTACGTAACACATTTGTACCTCATTTTACGAAAATTGCGGGGGCAGAGGAGTTTTCGAAGAAATTTGGGTAACTTTGTATGGATTAGTGGCGTCGTTTTTTTAGCGACTATTATATAATTCTCATGCCACATAATTTTACTGAGTCAAACGAAAATTTAATTAATATTGTTGTGAGTAATATTTGACCTGTGATATTTTTCATTTCAAGATAAAAATACCGTGCAAGTGCGTGGCCTCAAAAGCTTCTAAACTAGCCGTTTCGATATATCGTGCTTTTTATTTGATTTCTGATTTTGACGAATTTGAAGATTACATTGATATCTGCCCTATTCCTAGTACATTACATTACATGGTACCAGCAGCCCAAAGTTCATTTCCCAAAATGCTGGAACAATCCAATTAATTAATTAATAATTGCCACGTATAATCTAATTATTTACCGAAAGTAAAATTAAATTTTTGAAGCTTATCACTAATTTCAGCCAAATGTAAAAAAAAATCGGTAATACAAATTTGAAAAAGTTTTGCAATCTAGTGGTTTTGCTGATTGCTGTTTGTGCTTTGTTGACGTCGAAAAGTACATGCATTAAGTGAAGGTGTGGAAGGTAGGTATTATACATGGGGCACACTAAAAGTTTTGCACTTCTAGCTAATCAGACCTATTTGAATTTCCAATGTTACATTTTTTTAAACGTTGCAACCTTCTTAGTATTATAAAAAACAACTGGCGGGAAATAATTTGTCAATTGTGTTTTATCACACATTAAGGTTCTACGTATGCAACGAAAATGGAATTAAGTCGAAAAGATTTTAGAGCGATGATTTGTTATGATTTTAAAAGTTCTCTCTCTCTGCAAGACTGTGCCGCTCGTCTTCAAAATGGGAGAGAAGCACCTTGTTTGAGCACCGTGAGGCGATGGTTTGCTGAATTTGAGAGAGGTCGAGTTTCTTTACATGACGAATTTCGTTAGGGCGGCCTTCGATCGCATGAAAAAATTTTTAAAATGTAAAGGAGAGTATTTTGAAAAGCAATAAACATAATATTTTGGTTTTAACATGTTGTTTTTTTAAGTTACGCAAAATTTATAGTGTGACCTACGTATATACTGTATTACATGAAAACCACCTGTCTGTAAGTTCCGGGTAATCTTCGAAATGGTTTTTTGGTTGCAACCACGAACAACAGGACATGAGATTACACCATTTGCGGGTGAGGTTGACTTAGAATTAGATCCAATATTATTACTATAACAACTTTAAATAATTGAAATTCATTATACTCGTAATGAATTGCTTAGGGAAGCCGTAGCTCGTATCTGAGTATTTCGTAGAAATGCTACGAAAGTCGCTACGAGATACAGCCGTTACGGTAATTGATTCAAAATTTAATTATGTCACGACTACTTCACACAGCAATTGGGCGTTCTTAACAGAAATATATGGTATAATATAATGAAACATATATCCCCGAAAAGGTTGGCAGAGGTTAAGGATTAGCCCTAGTTTGGCAAACCTATCATGTTACTAATACCTAAACAGCCTGTAATCCGAATACCTATTCCCCAAACATGAGTCCTTAATGTTCTCAGTCAGTGCATCATTGTTCTTTTAAAGGAAAAATAAGAATTTTGCAAAAAATTAAAATAAAAAAAATTTAATTGAAGACTATTTTAGTTTCTTTTTAAGTAAGTTTTGTTATGCCTCTTGCAAAGATACTTTAAGTACCTGAAAATGGCAATAAACCCGCTTCCTGTTACGTGGGACCAATGTCACAAAGGATATGTGGGCCTAATGAACGTGTCTGTCCACCCCTTTGGAGAAAGACTTGATCTAGTATAGTCATTATATTTGCGAATCCAACTAATATTTAATTATTATGTTATGTTTTTTTAGTAGTTGTAGCATCGCTTACCGGTCCGTCTCGGTCAACGACGTGACAACTACTGACGATAGCTAACTCAAATGAGAGAATATTAAGCAGGAATAAAATAATTTCTTTTGGTACTACTACACAGCGTTATTTATATGAATACTAGTACGGTGTCTTGCGCGGTGCTTCGTGCCGCACCACGCCATTGGTTTTGGCATATAAAATCCAAATCAAAATATCTTTATTCATGTTCAAAGTAACACTTATGAACGTCAAAAAAAGATAATGCTTCTACATTTACATTTACCGCCAGATTCGCAAGGCAATAGGTAGAGCCTGTGAGGAAAGAACCTGGCAAGAAAAACTCACGGTCACTCTTTTTATTCGCCAGTAAATACAATGATTATATTACAACAATAAAAAGAGGGCAAGGGCAGTACGTGACCATGTGTGGACCAAGTAAACTTACAAATTATGGATCTCTGTTATTCACAATAAAGTCAAATACTAGTTATAGGTGCCACATAATCACAAAGTAACCATACCTAACAATATCATAATAATAATAATTTAACAATAATAAGTGAGTTTCAGCAATAAAACAACATTTCTAACAGAAGTAACCCCTATGTAGCTCGAGTGATGAGCAAGCAACTCATTGCCATTTCTCTGTATCGTTTAGATAATCCTTAATAGTATACTATAACTTTTGACCCATTAGGGCTAGGTCAAATTTACAAATTTTTTGGCTTGCCTCCAGATCGAGGGCTATCCATAGAAGGGTCAACCATCATTGGAGCATATGCAGTTCTCGAGAGCGAAGGGGGACAAAAATTACATTCACCATTTCTGTATATATATTAATAAATCAAAATATAATTTATACATGAAGTCTTAAAGGAAAATTATCTATTTATTAAAGGGATAAAAAAACGCACCGCAAAAAAACTTATCGCCCCGCAATTTATAAGCATCAAATAAACATTTGTTACAGCAAATATATTTTTTCCCTGCAAATAAACCTTGTTTAACAATAAAAATAATTCAAAAATGTATGTACATCAATAGTGTATTATATTTTTTGTTCAAATGGGTCAAAAAAATTATTTATCGTACAAAAAATATGATTTGCATATCAAAATATACTCATCGTACAGCAAAACCTACTAAAGTCTTGGGCAATCCGACTTGGATAGATTAGGTTAGAAGACAAGACCTTCGTGGTTTCTTTAATACCTAGAAATGGTCTTAAATCAATCCGACTTGGATAGGTTTTTTTTCGTGGATACATTTGCCTACTTCGCCTACCCGCTGCAGGGGCAGGGGAGCAGCGGGACGGCTTCGCGTGGAACTCCCGGTTATTGGATGACATGAATGTTATGGGGTAGGCAGAAACTGTTAATCGACGGTGACCTGGCAAAGGGACGCCTGCTAGGGCTCTCCGCGGGGAGTTTGGGCGTGGATACTCTCTGTTGCTGGAGAACATGCTTTTAGCCATGGACTCCCGCGGGAGTAAGTGGAACGCAGGTGAGGGAGCGTACTCTCCCCCTGAGTTCCGAAGTCGACGGCCAAGGCGCCGCAGACTTATTTACTCTCAAGATCATCGACCTCCAAGATCGGGGCCTGAGGACGGCGGGATAGCCACCCGACGTCCTTACATAAGCGCAGATTCACTCACCCACGCGGGATAACACCCGACCCAAACTCGTGGTAGGGGCCACCTAGATGGCCCAAGTCCGCTGGCGCCACTGGAAATAACTCCTGGTGCTTACCAGAGACGACCGGCAATGGAAGTTGAGGCGGAGTTGCTTTTCAAAATACTCTCCTTTACATTTTAAAAATTTTTTCATGCGATCGAAACATTTTTTAAAACAGGAGGACCACAGATCTGAAGGCATGTTTTCTACGTGCTGATTGAACGCTATCACTGCCTCTTCGGAGTTGGTAAAAGTGAAACCCCTCATCAAATCTTTGATTTTCCGGACAATACAGAAATCACAGCCATGGCCTACGTTGACGCGTTGTAGCGACGTAGTTTAGCATAATACGGATGACATGATGTCATTAGTGATTATGACACCATCACTGAATTAAGCCGCATTCGCCGCTTGTCGCTCATGGTACCTAGGGCTCACGTAGCATGAAGTATGATCGCTGATTGTAGCGTCCCTCGTTCACCTAGGGCAACTGGTCACTCTCACTGGAGAGACACAGGGCGTTTTCACATTGCACGATATCGTGAAGATATCGTCACGATAATTTACATTCTTACCTTAAAGTTACTGCTGCTACTTACGATATCGTCACGATATTATAGACGATATCGTTGAATGTGAAAACGCCCAATGACAATCACACTGATAGCGTGAGTTATACTAATAACACACCTAAGATAAAGGTTAATTCTTTCGACACTACTAATTTTTTTTAAATATATTTCTTTTCTTTTTTTTATTATCATACAACTACTTACCATAGACGGTCCCAATATTTTCAGCTACTGCCTTACTGATGGTTCCATTCAACAGTGTATCGAGATTTGCGCTGAGAGCTCGAGCGCAGGCACTTGTTCCGATCTGTATAAGAAAATAAAACTATGTACAAATATTAAGATTTTTATAAAAACTAAACATATTACATTAAAAATTGGTACATTCAGACTTTTTCCTGTAGTAACATATAGGATACTTTTTATCCCGTATAAAAGTATTTCAAGCGGGCAGAGCTGCGAGCAACAGCTACCTACTATACAATATTAAGTTATATCCTAATTTCCATAAAAATATTATGAATGTTTATTTGAACTCAATAACGGCGCAGTAACCTGAGAATATCTGCGGAACCGATTTAGCTGAAATTGTACTCTGTAATTGTAATTGTACACTTGATAGGTCATTCTGGAAAGTCCGCCGTGAAGGTAACGTTAACTGGTATTAAATATTTATGTTTTTATAATAATAATTTAGTTTATTTATTTAAGTAACTAAGACTCATTTTGTTAGTAACAATATATCTAAGTTAGTATTATGCTATCTGCTTAATCTTATGTAACATGGAAATAAAATAATAAAAATAAAAATATAGATAAAAAAAATAAAGAAAATAAAGAAAATAAAAATAAAGCATAATAATAAGACAGCAGCTTGCATGTGAATCACCGCCACACGTCTATCACTGAGGTAGACAGCTAAGCTGGCAGTTTTTGCCCTTCATCGATAATTTCCAGCATTCAAAAAACCTGTCTGGCTAGCGAGATTAATTTTAGATATTATATTATGTGTTTTATAACAAAAGTCCTTACAATTGTACTTTTGTGTACACAATAAGAACTTTCTTAGTATTGAAACGAAACCTCTTAATAAGAGGTTTCGTTAAACATAATATGTTTTCATAATAAAAGAGTCTTTTGTGACCCCAATAAATGCTTTTTGGTTTATCAAAAAACGATTGTGGTTTTAATGAAATGGTTTATTTCGAGACGCTGTCCATGATTTCGCCTATTTTCTTATTTGCCAATGAGAATTCTTAGACCGCCAATTTAGTCACCCACATTATAAGGTGATACACGTAATACGTGGGACCAACCAAACTAGGTAGGTACTGGCAAAGTGTGGGTATATAATGCATCTCTGTCTACTCTTTCGGGGATATAGATGTGATTATATATTATGTATGTGTCACTTGAAACTTTTATTTTTCCTACAGGTTCGTTTGTCCATAGGCAACAGGTGGGCCTGTACGATCTAGGTACGTGAACGAAAAAGGAATTATAGAATATGCCTTTTCGAACTTTCCTTGCCCAGATGGAGTAGGTTGTGGACTGTATTTTGGTGTAGATAGGGGCTGATTCAAATGAAACGATAGCGTACAACTTTCACAACGTCTGTATTGAACCACGTACACGAGAGAAGAGAGAACGGTTACATATTTTTGGTAATGTTGCCACCACTTTCGTTCTTAAATATTAACATTGATATGGCTAAAGGTCCATTTGACCATACCGTTGGTACATGTTGGTTTCCCAACAGTAGGATTATTCAAAATGCGTATTTTAATACATTAAATTTTTTTAGACTTTCGCATCCAGAAAACTTAACTATTAAAATATAACATTTCAAACAAACCAGTTGGGGTTAGGTCACTGTGAAGAAGCTGAACTTTGATATTTTCCGTAAAGCGGCTGCCATATGACCTTCACAACCCATTGGCGATATTGAAGTTCTGTGGTTACACCATTCGGGTTTTTAAGGCTCTAGCTACCCGGAACAATTGCCATAGAAGTTCGTATGGCAACCGGGACCGGCCGGCTTAACGTGCTCAATGAGGCACCGGATCTATGTCCTTAGTGTAATGAACAGTAATCCTAGATTTTAAGAATAAATTATACATAAACACGATTCCATTATCAGTCTTGTAAAATTCTATTTTCATTAGATTCAAATAAAAGAGGATTTCTTTATTTACTGTGGTAAATAAAGAAATCCTAAAGAATAAAGTATATCTCTAGAAGGGTGAGCCTTTGTACAGATTAAGTGTGGTCACGAAGTAGAAAAGATTCAGATTATTCTGAGCGATGAATGTGATAAGCCGGTAAAGTGCTCTAACACTTTTTTTTTAAAACACATATTTCAAATTAAGAATACTTCTTTTTTAAAAACACAATCTATAATGTTTTATAATATATATTAGTTTAGCTATATAAAACTGAATACCCATGTATGTAGAAACAGCATTACGCGTGAACGGCTTTGGTAACCGATTTGGTAACTTCCTTTTTTTGTTGTGTTCGTTTTATCAGGTGAAGGGTCTTTTGTAAGGAAACAAAAGGCGCGGAACATTAGAAAATTTAAGAAAACTTAACTACCACCAACTTTTTATTATAATTTGCTATTATATTGCGTCTGACATGCCTTCCAGCAATTGGCGCATATGACAAATGTATTGATTGGTCTGAAGTAAGTGTATTGATAAAATATTTATTACTGTTATAGCTTATTTTTGGCTAAACCGATTGGGCTCACTTTGGACTTGCAATGTACGTACAAGTGCAGGAAAGTTTTAAAAGGTTTTAATTTGAAGCGAATATCACCGGGACAGCTTGTGTAATATTAAAGTTTTTGCGTTAAGTGGATCGAACTGAAATCGACAAAACGCAGTTACGAAGTTAAACTTATGAGAAGTTTCAAACAATTTCACGATCACGTTGTATTTTTTTAAAGTTATTAGGGAACCGTATACAGGGTTCAAACTGTATTTTACGTAAAAACCTTTACAGATATTACAATATATTGGGTAAACTAACTCCACCTGAACCGCTAAATGACATTTTGTGTACCCTACATATGTAATTTAAATGGTTTTTTTGATGGTTTGGAACCACAATAAATGTGGCGCCCCCTATCACGTGTGACCAACATAACAGTTGTCTACGCCCTCTGCCCTTGGGGATATATGCGTGATAATATGTATGGAATGTGGCACAGGTCGCGAGGTGTAAACGGAGCTTTGCATTTATGTGAGTGCAGTGTACGTGAACGAATATGTGACCTCTTTTACACACACACAGTTCCAAAAGACTTTTTACTCTACTTTTCGTGGTCACGCACACAAATGAAAAGCTCTGCTTACGCCTCGCGACCTGTACCTATGTATCAAAATAAACTTAAACTTACTAAATACTCCAGAATCATATTCCAGCCTATGATGAAGGCCACAAACTCTCCAACGGTGACATAAGAGTACATGTAAGCACTGCCTGTAGTATTTGGAACACGAACTCCGAACTCAGCATAACAGGCACCTGTTGGGCAAAAATCCATATTGATTTTTTTTTTATTTTACATTTTTACTAAAATAGACTGCGTTCGTGGCGTCTTCACCTGTATTTCACCAAGTGTAAGTTTAAATCAACTTAGATAAAAAATAAATATTTATATTAATTTTATTAATTGTTATTTTTAATCATATAATTTTTTTTTTCTTTGTCTGTTTGTTCCGTCTAATGTTCGAAACAGCTGGTCTGATTTCACCGTTTCACCGGGACCTTTATTGGCAAACAGCTGATATTACCTTGTGTGCCTGTGGATCACACAAATATTAAATTCGACCCGGGGATCGAACCCGAGACTCCGGAGTCGAAAGCCGATGCACTACCGACCACGCCACCGAAGCAGTCAAAATCAGTTTTATCACGGGAATATATTCCCGTGGGAATTAGGAACTAGAAAACTATAACTCGCGGGCGAAGCCGTATTTATCAGATACTTTTTGTAAAAAAGTACAAGCTTTGCCTAGTTTAAAGACAAAATGCGTTAACTTTAAAAGTTCCAATATAGTATTTTGGTATAAAATTACAATATAGGAATATGATCACCCTGAGCGACAAAAGAGGAGTCTAGACATCAATTCAACTGACTGTACTATTTGAACTACCTACAAAGATTAAATCAAACATACAACAGCAAAACATTACAATATTTCTTGGTCAATCAGGTAACACTATTGCACAACACTTACCAGAGAAAAGGCTTGCTATAGCAGCAATGATGAAACTTATCACCACTCCTGGTCCAGCAAACTTGTGCGCAACCATTCCAGCAACAAGGTACATCCCTGTCCCGACGCACGATCCAACGCCAAGAGATACCAGGTCCATAGTCGTTAGGCATCTCTGCAACAATAAAAAACACGTCACAACAAAATCCGACTAAATTAGAATGGGACCTTAATATTAGCCAAATCGGTCCACCCGTTCCCGAGTTTTAGCGAGACTAACGAACAGCAATTGATTTTTATATATATAGATTAAGTAGCGCTGGCTATGGTCACATTTTGACATCAACTAGCAACAAACGTCCTTACTCTGTTTTACCTGTACCTTTTGGAAATGTTTTAGTGAGGGATAATGGGGTTATAAGCTGATCTTTAGAGTTAGATATTACCGTGCTACGGCTAGGACTTATATTTCGGTCAATGTCTTAATATCAAATATTAAAACAAAAATGCATTTATCAATAGATGTTTATTTAGCTACCGCATATTATGAAACTGGTATCAAATTGGTAAGTAACATAGAGCTATATATATACCGACTACCGTATATACCGACGACCGTGTGGTCGTCGGTAAGTAACGATAATATGTAACTGGTAGCAGCTAGAAGTCTTAGTATAACCTTTGAATTAAATGTACACTGGTCTACGGAGCAAATATCACGATTCTTCATATTGCCATCTTCATCATCGCTCAGTTGAGAGTACCATCCAAACTGTCTTCACTACAGCTGATACATTTCTTTGATCTTACTTTCCAAATATCCTTTTCAGAGTTTTGTTGCTAAAACATACATTTAAATAAATATAACATTATTTTCATAGCACCTTTGGCGCGAAATTGTCAAACTTCGTCATTATTAATATGTAAAAGTATAATATATAAAAGTAAAATAGTATGTTAAAACTTATTCTGCAATGAATATTGTTGCAGTATATTGGCATTAAATTAAAAGTCAATTTATTTTAATCTAAATACAGTATACTCGTAACTTACCTCTTGTCGAAATTATACAAAAATAATACGGGGAAGAAGAAAAAAATTGAATTTTATAGGTTACAACTTTGTTTTTGACTGTTTTTTTGCTAAAATTCAAAGTTTACTAGAAAAATCCAAAACTTTGACATTAACCTTGAATATATTTTTTAGCACAGCCCCTAATTTTTGCTCTTTGCCTGGGTTGAAGGTCGGCAAAAAATCGGCTGTTTGCGAGTCGTTAGAAATTAAATTTGACACTTGGCTTTTTAGGGTTCCGTTCCCAAAGGGTAAAACGGGAACCCTATTACTGAGACTTCGCTGTCCGTCCGTCTGTCTGTCCTGGGCTGAATCTCGAATCACGAATGATGTATTTCTATTGCCTTTTTAACAACAAACACTAAAAACAAAATATAATAAATATTTAATAATTATTAATACAACAAACGTGATTTTTGTGCCATTTTGGTACGGAACCCTTTGTGTGCGAGGCCGACTCGCACTTGGCCGGTTTTTTATATATTGAACATTGCCACGTGTGTAAGATCGAACCCGTGGCCGTGACTTTTATTGCCAGGTTCTTTCAATATAGAAGCAATAATATTCTTATTTTAAGTATTCACTGACATTTCATAAACAAAACTCCTTCTCTTCAGGATTCATTCCATTTGTTTTTTTTTTAGTTAAAGTGTGAGTATAATAAATGTCAGTTACACTAGCATTGTACCTCTATCTTTTAACTTAACTTTATGTAGGTACCTGCCATAGACAATAAATAAAGAAAAAAAAATATTACGTCTCTGGTACCCGCCTAACAACTCCGTCGGTTGATTAGGTACGTCTTCACCCCTAAATCGCAGAACAGATGAATTTTGGTTTAAGCATGAACAGGACTACTAGAAAAATAAGGCGGCTCTTACAAACTCTTGTCCAATGTTGGGTGAACAATAGAAGAAATAGTACTTTGCGTAGACGGAGTCGCGAGCGTCCACTAGTTCATACATAATTATGTATACTAGTTATCACGGCGAACTTTGTATCGCCTCAAATATAAAAAATAAATATATTTATATATATTGTATATATAAAATACAACAAAAAAAAAACCAATTTTAATATTTCATGTAAATGTATGTAAATTGAAAAACGCGACGGACGGACAGACAGACAGACAAATTGTCGTATAAAATATATAGATTCCTAATTTATTACATAGAATTAGTAAATTCGATTTCCGATCTTAATTGCTTGCTAAAATGATATTCAAGTTCCATCGCCCACCTGTATAAGATGGTAGAACTTTCCAAAAAAATTTCACAAAGTCAGTCGAGCTAAAGTTAAGAGATTGCAATTCGTTAGTGTACCGCTTTGTCAACAATTCCGCTACCCTGAATTTAAATCGAACGGCGCCATCTAGCGAATGATGAAGAAGCTAATGCCGTTCCTGCCTGAATGAAGTGTATTTCAAGGGTTACAATATTGTACGCAAGCCTCAGGTTGAATCAGTTCTTAATTTTGCTATATACATTTCGTTAAGATGAATAAAAATAATGGCCTAAAAACCAAGTTAACCAGATGAGACATAATTTTTATCAAATATTATTAAATATTTTATTCATGTATGATAAATTGATAACTTGCCTTTCTAAAAGTGTTCATGGCTATATTTTTGAACACTTGCATGCTTCAATAAACTATTATTTATTTACAATAAGAATTACAATATACATAATTGAGCGAAGCGAGCCGAAGGCGAGCGGAGCTCTCAACGGGTGACTCAAATTATTTTTCAAACGATTTATGTTAAATTGATTCTCGGCGAATACTCGGCCGATTTCGGATTTTCTTGCACTCATCAATAGCTTACAGAATTACCCAGGTTATTACGATGCCAGAATTTTGAATTTAAACTCGCTTCGCTCAAATATATGCTGCAGCGTTAGGTACGTTACGCGACTGCGGCGACCTAGTTATATACTAAAAATGCTTGGTTCAAATACATATATCTAAAATTCTTAAAATTGATGTACTTTCTTTTTTTTAATTCTGCTGCATCCTACGTGGTCCTACCGGTAGAACCGCCCGTGTAGCTCCTTGCTCTTCCATACGTCCTTACGGTCTTCAGTACTTAACATCTTTGGTTTACGCCAGTTCTCGTTAGCCAAGGAAAGAGGTGTCAGGCCCTTGTCAACCTTCACAACATCGCAATGAATGTCACACCTGTTCTGTAGAAAGTAATCTCTCAGACTGCACACTTCACGGTTCGCCCCCCCCCCCCCCCCCCTTCCGACCCCCCACTTCCGCGGAATGTACAGTCTCATGACAGAAGATCGTGGGTGTAACATTCTATGCAATGTCAGTTGTTGACGGCCTCGCCTAAGTATGCCAAAGGAGTTTAAAAATAAAGGTATCACCCAACCGTTGAAAGCCCGCATTTTGTTACCACCGGACAAAGAACTTTTAAGAACTTTTGTCAGGCGGCCAAAAAATCGTTCTTTCACCGAGTTCTTAATATCCTCTACCGCTATACCCAATGACTCTGACAATACCTAGTATTTGTATGTTTCGGTCTCGATGAGAGATTTGAGAGTTATTATCTCAGAAAGTTGTAAATTCGGTGAATTTACAACCTTCCCCCGCTGTACATGCATAACCGCACATTTATCAACACCGAACTCCATCTTAATGGCATTACTAAAAACTTCCGTAGTTTTTAATAATGTCAATAAACTTGGTGCTTCAGTGTAAACAGTTTGAGATCATCCATATTCATCAGGTGAGAAATAACCTCACCCGCTCTACGAAACCGATAGCCTAGCCCTGAATCCTTCAGCAATGTGCTAGGTGGATTCAGTGCTAAACAAAACCACAATGGACTCAAACTGTCGCCCTAGAATATACCACGCTCGATCCTTATCAAGCCTTGCGGATCAGAGGCGAACCCACCACTACCTGGTTGACGAAGGACTGTGGTCCACTGCCCCATACACGAAACTAAGAAGGATTTAAGAGTCGGATTGATTTTATACAACTCTAAAATCCTCCTCAGCCATGAATGAGGCACTGAATCATAGCCTTCTTCATAGGCGATGGCGCCGGGCGCGTGGCGAGGGGAGAGGGCACCCCGGTCGCGTTTTTCAATTGTAATTAATAATACATACATTTGTATGAAAAAAAATTTTTTTTCTTATATTTGAGGCGGTACAAAGTTCGCCGTGATAACTAGTTATTACTATTATTCCATAATATTTTATATTATATTAATATTAATATTTTTTTAAGGCAGTCAGCTACTACGAGTAGTCCTTTGATGTTTGGGAACTCGATAAATTTTAAGATTTTTGTAAAAAAAATGTGTTTGTTTTCAAAGTCGGTTTTACTTCCAGTCGGTTCTGTTACCGAAAATGAGTCCAAATTTGGTTTTGTAAACAGTGGTACTTTCACAGTGTATTTACATCAGTTTATCTCGTACTCATATCAGTCATATCCATAGATCGGAATAGGTAGAGTTTTTTCATGTATTTATGCACTAAACTGCAAAGGTGGCATAATATGGATAAGCTCCGATAGAACTTGTTATTACCGGTAACCGGAACACTATCCGGAACAATGTCTATCAGTGTCTTTGATACCATGTGTTACTTGTTTGTGACCCATTGTTCCGTTTGTAACCGTGTTGCATTATTCATTAAAGCCTCACAAATGGTGACTGCGATGTGGCTTTAGACAATCTTTTGTTCCTTTGCATCTTTTTGAGACAAACCTGTTGTTTTAATATTTGTACGGATACTTTTTTTTTTTTTTTTTACGGATACTGAAGTAAGGGTGGGAGAGACACGTAGACGGTTAATGTAGATAAACATAGCTGTCTCGGTGGCGCAGTGGTATGTGTATATTGTTTATGCAAGTGCCGTCTCTGAGCTCCCGGGTTTGCTTTCCGGTTTGAATCAAATATTTGTGTAATCAACAAATGCTTGTTTCAGTCGTTTAGGTTACATATCACAAGGTTATATCAGCTTAACTTGCGTTTGATGACGTAGTGTGAGAATGTCCAAAATATTTATTTATGTTTAATATTAAAGTTCATATTTTTTAAACTATTTTGGAACTTATAACTGTTCATCTTAATTGTGGCCCATTAGGAACTGGCATTCATCTTTACAACCCGTTGAAAGTGTACATTTTTATTTATAATATATAGCAATTATTAATGTTGCATTATTGAAATCGTAAATAAATATTTTACAAAATAAATTATTTAAAAATGAAAATTTGTAATGCATCTCTGCTTATCCCTTCTGGGAACTAGACATGATAATATGTATTTATTTATGTTGAATTTACTGATTATGACATACTATTACCTATTCTGTAATCTTTATAACGTACAGATATCTACTACAAAATGTCATTTAGATCTCATCGTCGTCCACCGAGCCTGTTCCCAACGCAGTTGGGGTCGGTTGTCCAGTCTAACTGCGTTCACGTGAAGCGACTGCCATCTGACCTCCACAACCCATGGGCGATATTGAAGTTCTGTAGTTAGACCGGATTTAGGGATCCAACTACCCCTAACGTCTGCTATAGATTTTCGTAAGACAACCGGGACCGACGCCGACGGGTTAACGTGCTCTCCGAGGCACGGAGGGGTGTAAATGTCTTAAGAAATGGTTACCCATCCTAAGACTAATGACTAGATGTTGCTTAACCTTTGCAATGTGTTAACATTGTCGTTTACCACTAGACCACGTACAAAATTATCATCTACATTTTTCAGAGTGAAATGAATGGAGAATGCGGTATTGGCGGACTCAAATAGGCTAAGAGCTATAATATCGAGACACCTATGAGCTTGACTTAATAGCTGTTCAATTAACCTGCCGATTATTCAGCTGTCACTCTTCATGCAGTCTTGTTAATTAATATAAGTTACCTATACATATAGAGGTATGTAGGTACTAATGGTTGTAGGTGCCTACCTGTTGATATCGACTGGCAACAACAGCGAGTAGCCGTTGTGACTCGATCTATACTTCTCGCCTTACAAAGGCTATCTTATAATCCTATTATAAATGTTACAGGTTACTGTTAAAGTATAGGTGTAAGCACTTTTGTTTACCCTTTTGGGAATATATGCGTGATGATAGATGCTTGGGAATATATATATATATATATATGTGTACAGGCTACTAGTATAGTATTCTTATATCTGTGGTAAAGGTTATAAACAACACTAAAACGAGCGTTAGGTTTTAAAATTGAGATTCGGGTAAGATGTTTGTACACATTCAAATAAATATAATGAAAATCAAGAGAAATCCGTTGAACAGATTTTGATAAACAATAAATAGATAAAACATTTTCTGAATTTGCACACAGATGTAAACCCTTGCGATATGGGAATAAGAAAACTTTGCCACGGAATAATAAATATTTTGGACGGTTTTTTATATAGCATTTTTCACAGTATGAAATATTGAACTTATGCATGCATATCTTCCATAATTTTGACACTTTGACCGTGTCTACGAATTATGGATACTAAAAATACGAATAAGTTATTGAAGCTGACTCACAAAACAATTAATAGGCAAGCGGCAAACCCCCGAAAAAGTGCGTCGAAATGAAAATGAGTGACCAATCACTAAAAATTTGAAGCGCCTATACAAGTTTGTACTTTTTGTAAACCTTGGACCAAAAGGAGTCAATTGGTACGAAAACAAAATTTATGCGGGTGGGCTATTAATTGTTACGAACAAATTAATTTGTTAACTGATAAATAGTGGGTTTTTATATTGGAAAATGATTTCTAAGACTAAAACAGGCAAAATAAGACACTTTTACTCTGGTGGTTTTTTCGAAAAAAATGCGTTTTAAAGAAGTTACAACCATTTGACTGCCTCGGTGGTTCAGTGGTATGAGTATGCGACTGCCGCCCCTGAGGTCCCAGGTTCGATTCCGGGTTGATTCCAATTATTTGTGTAATCCACAAATGTTTGTTTCGGAGTTTGGGTATTTTCTATGTTATAATATGTATGTATTTAGAAATATATAAGTATGTTTATCAGTCGTGTAGATCCCATAACACAAGCTTATATTAGCTGAATTTGGGCTAGATAATAATAATAATAATGTCGGCGGGGATAGCACTTGTTGACATTTACTTAATCCAAGTAGAAATTATTAATTATTCCATTAATCCGTTACAAAAAGTGGGGCCTTAGCGAGTTTCTTTACTGTATCCTACTAGTGTTCCAATGAATAATGAATGCAACATATACACACACACACGCACGCGCAGGTACGCGTGCGCATGCACACAAATACACATACACACACCCAT
This sequence comes from Nudaria mundana, assembly GCA_963556515.1. NCBI lineage: Eukaryota > Metazoa > Arthropoda > Insecta > Lepidoptera > Erebidae > Nudaria > Nudaria mundana. The sequence continues at coordinate 31,713,145 of OY748286.1, read as the reverse complement.
ACACATACATATACATACATACATATATACATACATACACACATACCTATACATACAAACATACATTATACATATATACACAATTTATTTTATTTTATTTTAATTTTCTAAACACTCTAATTCTCTAAGCATAACACCTTTCAGTCTACGTTTAAGCGAAGCCCTAGTAATAGAACCGTGGTCCTGCGTCAGCCAATCAATGCTGTTATATATTGTGGGAGTCAGGTATCTGTTGGCCCTCATACCATAGTAATTATTCACGCGTGGTCGCACTAGCTTACCGAGTCTTACTCTTCTAGTATTGTAAGAATTGTGTACTTTAATTTTGTGTTCGTCGTTATAATACTGTTCCAGCGCCACCAGATACCTAACCTTTTCGTGAATTGGCAGTATTTTACACACAGAAAACAACTTATCGTAATTATCTTTATATTTATTTTTTACCTTACGGTTTACAAGAAATTTTAAAAAACGTGTTTGCAATGATCTAATGCTGTCCAAATAGGTACTAAACGTGCGGCCATATGCTGCACCCAACCCGTAACTTAGCAGTGACTCAGCGAGAGCGAAGTAAACAATGCGCAGTGTTTTCTTATTGAGTGTCGCTTTGAGACTATAAAACTTACTCAGCATTGAGCGGAGCCTGACGCACACACTGTCAACATGCGTTTTCCAGTTAAAATTAATATCAACCCATAAGCCTAGGTATTTAAAGTTAGTTACATAATCAATATGCTCACAAGCACAATTCAACATCGCCGCGTGCAAACAACCGTATGTATGGCCTACTATACTTATATCCGCCTTTAATATAGACTTAGCGACGCGGTTGTATGGTGAGTGTATGTGCATGATTTTGGTTTTACTCAGGTTCAGTATAATGCCATTATCGTGTGCCCATTTTGTAATATTGTCGAAGTCCGATTGCAATACAGCTGACCAAACACTGAACAAACGCGGGCCCGCTTTGTTCAGTGTGTCATCCCTCATTTAACTACATTATTTACTAACATAGACGCACTGCTGCCGCACTGCAACTGCTTTTGGTTTGCCCAAGCCTTAAAATGGTTGTAACTTATTGTGAGAGTGAAAAAGTGTCTTATTTTGCCCGTTTTACCCTTAGAAATCATTTTCCAATTTAAAAACCAACTTTTTATCAGTTATCAAATTAATTTGTTTATAACAATTAATAGCCCACCTGCACAAATTTTGTTTTCCTACCAATTGACTCCTTTTGGTCCAAGGTTTACAAAAAGTACAAACTTGTATAGGCGCATTCACATTTTCAGTGATTGGTCACTCATTTTCATTTCTACAGTGGGTTTGACGCTTGCCTATAAAGTAACGTTATAAAAGTCTCTTTGAGTGTTAAAAGTAGCTAGATTTATAAAAATCTAATAAAAGTTATTTCACAGACTGAGTAATAATTTTTATCAAAGATACTGTTATTAATTGGTCAGTTTCTCTCTGGAATTTAATTTAAGACAAAAAAAAAAATAAGCTACGCCTAGTGAAAGAAATTATGTGCAAGATAATACGTACGTACTTACCGTCAGAATAAAAATAGTAAAGTAAAGTAAAGTAAAAATAGTGAACCGTGAAATGTTGTGTTAGAAACTGATGGCGACAAGTAATTTGTCTTGCGAAGTATGTGACAGAGTGAAAGTTATTATGTAGGTAGCATCGATAGACTGTATTGTATGCAATGACACTCGTATATATATTAATAGGTATATAGGAAAAAGCTGACGATAAATCGCACCTTTAAGATATGGATGTTATTTCATCGACATTAGTATTAGGGCTAGTGCAGACGATAGACAAAACTGTACAGTCTTAAAACTGTCTAAAAACAATTTCGTCTACGACACGCCGTGTCTACAATAGTCAGTTTTGTCGGTGATAGTCAGTTTTGTCTAAAGACAGTTGTTTCTATCGTCTGCGCCATTCCATACATTGTACTCTCTTATTATTGTTAAATTATTATTATTATGATATTGTTAGGTATGGGTACTTTGAGATTATGTGGCACCTATAACTAGTATTTGACTTTATTGTGAATAACTGAAATCCATAATTTGTAAGTTAACTTGGTCCACACATGGTCACGTACTGGCCTTGCCCTCTTTTTATTGTTGTAACAGAATCATTGTATTTACTGGCGAATAAAAAGAGTGGCCGTGAGTTTTTCTTGCCAGGTTCTTTCCTCACAGGCTCTACCTATTGCCTTGCGAATCTGGCGATAAATGTAAATGTAGAAGCATTTTCTTTTTTGACGTTCATAAGTGTTACTTTGTAACCTACATGAATATAGATATTTTGATTTGATTTGATTTGTAATGAGGCAATAGACTGTCTTAATACAGTTTTGTCCATCATGTGCGGTAGCCCTTATATAGAGGAAAGGTTTGATTGTTTGTTTAAATTGAAAAGGCTCCAAATCTAGGTACTGAACCGAATTTGAAAATTAATGTATAAATACATTTATCCGTAAGTGCTAGCAAGTTTTTATTCCGGTAATGTAATCCCAAGGGAATGGGGAACGAGTAAACTACAACACGTGGGTGAAGTCGTGATAATCCGCTAGTAAACGTAATTAAACTTTTCTTCTAGTAAAACTTATTTTTAAACTTCTAAACCTAAATTGAGTACATAGTTCCAATATTAGGGCTTTCGAGTGAACAGGTGAGAAAAATAATTCTTTGAATGGACATTAGAAATACAATTTACAGTGCCTTAGAATTTAAAACAGTTTTCTCTTTATAATACCCACAGGTAGACAATTCCGTTCGACTGTTTATCCTTCCCGAATCCGGTATAAAAACCCAGTGCATTTTACAAAGTAAGTTCTATTTGTGTATACTACATTGCGCGTTGTAGGAAACAATTCGTTTGTCAAACTCTCGGTTGATAGAGAGTTCAGTTGCCCGGGGCTGATTTATTGGCAAAATCACACTGGACTTTGAATACAAAGTTTCACCAGCACTGCAGTTTTGTTTAAACACAACACCTCTTTTTAAATGAAACCAGTGTGCACCAGGCAGTGTATACGTTATTTTGATAAAAGCCTTTGTATTTAAACCTTTGAACGTTTATTCAGGCACTGACGGCGACGTGAAAATGTATTTACCGATAACGCTCCAATAATGAACTTTTGTACAAAATAGGCACCTACCTTTATTTGTAACATCATTAATTCATTGGATAATTTATATTGTAATGTTTGCAAGAGTGTCCATTCCCATTCGAAGCAATTGTTTATTAATTATGGCAAAAAAAATAAGTAGGTGACTGTCAAATCAAATCATCTTCTTTTTATTAAATGTCAAAACGATACGCCTTATAAATAATATAAATTTGTATGAAAAACTCAACAATTACACTATTATGTAGCGTCAAATCCGTAACTATTGAGTGATTCAATTGATAATTAAAAATAAATAAATTACGGTTAATAATTTGATTTGGATTGATTACAATATACGTACATAGTTTGGGATTATTTATGTAGTAAATATATTTAAATTATTTATCTTACTTGTAGGAATCTACCCTATTCAAGTATCTGTTACTTATATTTCATTTACAAGTTAGAAATATGTTTTACTACATTAACCGTCAACTTATCTCTCCTTCCCTTACTTGAGTATCCATACAAATATTAAACAACAGGTTTGTCCCAAAAAGATGCAAAGGAACAAAAGATTGTCTAAAGCCGTGCATCCACATCGCAGTCAACATTTGTGAGGTAAGGTAATGCAAAATGCAACACGGTAACAATCGAAACAAAAGGTAACCTTTGTGGCTTCTTGTTACTGTTTGTTGACTCTGCGTCTAAACTGCCAATGTAATTGCAAGTAATAAAAACTAACAAAGTAGGTAATTTAAATAACAACAGAAATATATCCTAAACTAACATGAATCTCGAGGTAACATTCTCTAACAATGTTATCGATTGTTAGAACAACGCAACATATACACGTAACATATACTTGGTACCATATATTTTCAAGATTTACATTTCTTGGAGACGTTGATCTACAAAAAGTAACTGCATTGTTGATACACCGTTACTATCAACAAGACTTTACACTTTGATTAGTGTTAAGTGCGACGTCATACATTTTCTTTTTAGTAAAGATTAGTAAACTCAGTTGCACTCCCACTTAAAACATAACAAAATTAAAATAAGTATTTATTCTGAGTCACGTCAAATAGCTTGCAAGTAAGTTTTAATTGAGATAAAGTCCGCTAACAGTTTATTGCTGTTGCTTATTACTATTAAATGTAATACTCGTAGGTTTCATATTATTATAGAGTGTATACAAAGTTGCAACAAAATGGTAAGTGGGTGAAGTTTATGTTCTATCATTTTGCCTTTCATCATAAATATTTCCAACTAACTAAAATGTTGCATCTATGGGAACCACAGAACACCGTTGTTGAAACTAAATTGACATTTTAAAGTGTAAGTAGAAATAGGAACTGCTACAGGAAGTAGCGTATTAATATACGTACTCAAACCAGGTATCGTGCAACGTCTGCCTTACAATATTGTATGAATATATGTAGAGAAGTTTTATCATTTTAATATCGCATATTTTATAAGAAAGTTAACATTCTTCAGAATATTGGATAGAAACAGGCGTTCTTCAGAATATTTTAACACTGTTTTATACGTAGGTCACACTATAAGTTTTGCGTAACTTAAAAAAACAACATGTTAAAACCAAAATATTATGTTGATTGCTTTTCAAAATACTCTCCTTTACATTTTAAAAATTTTTTCTTGCGATCGAACCATTTTTTAAAACAGGAGGACCACAGATCTGAAGGCATGTTTTATACGTGCTGGTTGAACGCTATCACTGCCTCTTCGGAGTTGGTAAAAGTGAAACCTCTCATCAAATCTTTGATTTTGGGGAAAATACAGAAATCACAGGGTGCTATGCACAGGATGGGTGACGAGTTGTACTTTTCGGAAGCTAAAAATGACTTTGTTTTGTTGGCCGTGTGTGAAGAAGCGTTGTCATGATGTAGGAGAACGCGGCTTTTGCGTCGTCTTTCGCGAATTTTTTCTAACACCCTGGGTAAAGAAATGGTAGAATACCACTCGGCATTACCACTCTTTTGATCTTCAAGTGGAATTGTACAGATGGGACCCGTAGCTGAGAAAAAAAACACGGTCATTTTTTTACCAACGTTTCTCGCCTGCCTCACTTTTGTTGGCTTGTTCTCATTTTCAAACACCCATTCACAAGATTGCTGTTTTTTTTCGGGTTCAAAACAATAAATCCATGGTTCGTCTCCTGTGACAATTTCATAAACAGCATTAGAATGTCCGTGGTCGTACTTCAGTAGCATCTGTGAGCACCATTCCACGCGAGCCCGCTTCTGCTCCACTGTCAGTTCATGAGGGATCCAACGACAACAAAGTTTCCGAACTTTCAATTCTTCGTGTAAAATTTTCTGGATTTGACTCATACCAATCCTCAATAGTCCTCGAATTATCTCATAGGTAATCCGCGGGTTTTCTTCAATTAACCGCTTAACAGTAGCCACATTATTTTCGTTGACGGCAGTTGAAGGCCGCCGTTCACGAAATTCGTCATGTAAAGAAACTCGACCTCTCTCAAATTCTGTAAACAAGGTTCTTCTCTCCCAAAAGCATTTTGAAGACGAGCGGCACAGTCTTGCCGAGAGAGAGAACTTTTAAAATCATAAAAAATCATCGCTCTAAAATCTTTTCGACTTAATTCCATTTTCGTTGCATACGTAAAACTTTGATGTGTGATAAAAAACAATTGACAAATGAAAAAGCAATGGTAAGTATGATGTTCAAACTTTTTCAAATAATAGCATTATTTTCGCTAAAATAGAAGACAATAAAACGTCGACATATGTTTCACCTCTACACGAGGCATTCTCAAGACTGTCTCAGAGAGAACTGCTTTGTCATGGACTTTCGCCAGGTAACGCCTGATTCTATTTAATAATTGACAAATGATTTCCCGCCAATTGTTTTTTTTATTACTAAGAAAGTTACAACGTTTAAAAAAATATGACATTCGAAATTCAAATAGTTCCGATTAGATATAAAGTGCAAAACTTTTAGTGTGCCCATGTATTTACTTATTTATTTCGTTTTACGAATTTTTTATTTATAATATTCAACGTAAACGTGATTTTTCTTGCATCCTCGATTTAGTTGGTATGAGTATGTAAGTACTTTTTTTTTTTTTTTAATACCGCGGCCCAAGCCGCGGACTCTCTAACGTCCGTTGCCGGGCGTCTCTGGTTACTATCAGAGGGTATGTCTAGTGGCGCCCGGCGGACTTTGACCACCTCTGTGGTCTCTGCTGGTGTTGGGTCGGGACGAGAATCCCGCGTCTTTGGGGTAGGGTTTTATCCCGCGTCAGTGAGTGAATCTGGTTGCGTGCTATGGGGCAAAGGCCCCGCAGCACGCAACCCTTCTAGCCTGCTTCTGTAAGGACGGTGGGTGGCGATCTCGCCGTCCTCAGGCCCCGATCATGGAGGTCGATAGTCTTGGGCGTAGGCGCGGAGTCTGGGGCGCCCTGGCCACCGACTACGGAACTCGGCGGGGAGGGTACGCTCCCTCTCCCTCCCGGCCGTCTCCTTCGCGAGCATGACTTGCTCGCAGAAGGACACGGCCACGTTCCACCTACTCCCGCTGGATACCATGGCTTGAAGCATGGTCGGTCACCAGCGAGAGGGTATCCACGCCCAGACCCACTACGAGGTCCCGGCGCTGACTCGCCCACGCTGAGCACTCCACCAACGTGTGAAGTGCGGTGTCGTCGTCGGAAACCTCGCAGTGTTGACACCAGGGTGTGACCTCACGATGCATGCGAAACAGATAGCTACCGAAGTATCCACGCCCGGCAACGATCTGCGTCGCACGGTACGTGAGGTCACCATGCTGCCTCTGCAGCCAATCGTCCATGATCGGTCTCACCGCCGCGATGATGGTGGTACCCCACTTGGGTTGCTCAAGTCGCACCCTCCATGACTCCATGAGATCCTGGCGGAGTTGGGACCGCTGGTCCTCGATTTCTCGAGACGCAGGCCTGTGGTCCCGCTCCAGCGCCTCCTTGCGCCATTGGAACAATGACGCAAGGGCTCTCGCTTCCAGGTCCCATGGAGTATGTAAGTACTTGCATACTATTACCTATTCTGTGGTATGAGTCCAAAAGGCCCACCTCGCTTAGTATATTTTTTCTTTAAAAACGTGTAAAATCGTGCTTATGTCAATATAATTTTCTTCCAACTTAGAGCAAACATAGACGATAATGAGAGAACAATTTCTTCCAAAGAAACTGGTAAATCTGTTCATCATTCGTTTAATAAATTAGAACTATGACTAAGAATAGATACTTCACTTGAAATGAAACCACAGCAGTATCAACTATTCATTATCTGTCACCAATCAACCCAGGTGGGGAAACACCACCATCGCGGCAGTAAGACCGATCATGGTGGAGTGGTTGCAGAAGCGACACGGTGTCCTCACGTATCGTGCGTCACAGATGACCCCCTGCGCGGATGCTTCAGTAAATATCTGTTACGCATTCATCGTGAGGCCTCAGGCGAGGAAACGCCACAACACACCTTGGTGGAATGTTCAGCGTGGGCGAGTCAACTTTGGTGGACCACGTTGTGGGTCTGGGCGTATTTACTCTCTCGCCTGAGACCATGCTACGAGCTATGGTTTCCAGCAGGAGACAATGGAACGTGGCGGTATACTTCTGCGAGCAGATTATGCTCAAGAAGATAGTGAGAGGGAGCGTACTCTGACTTCTGATATGTGAGGCGACGGCGCCGCAGAGTTAATGACAGGTACACTGATTTCCATGAATACACGACGAGACACGATACAGGACGTCGGGCTGGCAACTTCTTCAAGGTCCTTACAGAACCAGGCCAGAAAGCCTGAACGTGGGATAAAACTTGTTTTTATAGTCTGTCTCGAAGAATATACTATTAAAACTACACAATGCTTTGTTATTTGTTTAAAGCTACAGGGGTGTAGTTTGTGCCTTCATATCTCCGTATCGATACAAAGCATATTCTTTCATTGCAGAAATAGTGTTATGTTAAATAGAATCTGTTTGGAGCTTTTCAATAAAGCCTTTCTATGCCAAAAACTTCACATGATAGGAATAAATACAAAATAATGAAATTTTGTTTTAAATAATCCAGACTTTAGTTTTCTCTATTTTTTGGATATCTATACCATTTAAAAGGGAGAGATTTGTTTGAATCGAATTACAAATTCTTTGGCCAATAAAAAGCTTTTATTAGAAGCAATATAGAGTTTTAGAGTTACTATTTATTCCGGTAATGTGTTTTATGAGCATTGGGAAGCTAAATATCAGCTAATGTGTTTTGAGAATTATTGGAGGTACACGGTAGCGGGAAAAATATATTTGTGCCAAATAACCACGGGCGCTAATTAAGGAGGTTAACAGCTGTAACCTATAACTGTATGCCCTATACAATAAAAGATAAAAACGTAGATAAGTATGTAAGTACTTATTATATAAAAATAAATCAATAGAAATGACAGTATTATGACTAGTCTGTTCATTTTATTTTTAATCATCAATTTTATTACTAATGGTTACTGATTGAACTTAACATTAGATATATAATAGTGACGTCATAGTTTAGTTTATCATTCAAATGATCATTTTGACATTAATAGATTTTGACAGTCATCACCTTTTTTTTTTCTTTTTTTTATTCCGCGGCCTATGGCCGCGGCCGTTCTAACGTGCGTTGCCGGGCGTCTCTGGTTACAAGCAGAACGTATTTCCAGTGGCGCCCGGCGACAGTCATCACCTGATGTAGAAATTGATACTTATGCCTAATTAAAATATAAAATTATAAATTTTGAACAAACACAATATAGAGTGGGTAAGATTTGGGTAAAATAGGGAATTTATAAGAAAAAATATTACGTAATAAATGTATCATGCACACGAACTTAAAAAAGGTTCTACCTTTATTTTTTGGCAGATTTGGTATCGACGTGATTCCAATTTTATGCTTGAATTAACGATCATTTTATACTGGCTTAAACCCTATTAAAATATTTGCTAAATATTAGAAAACCAATGAATTGGAAAATGATCTGGGCGTCTAAAACGCGATGTTCTACTTTAGTAGGTCGTGTACTCGTATCGCCTTAAGTGCCTTAAGCCTAAATTCTTGTCTGACACAATTATACTAGGTGTACACGGCGGGTCGCGGTTTTGATATGAGCTTGATTGAAATTGAGCTGATGCGAGACTTTCTATCGCGGTATATAACTCACTCGCTAGCTGATTTTCCGCTGATTTTCCGCTGCTTTCTGATGCAGCGAAGTAAATCTAGCCCATGCCACACGTGTTGATTATTTAGCCCGTACAGAGAGTCAATGCAATTATTAACCGGTAAAATTATTATAATTTTAATTTTTTTTATTTTTTTAAAATTTCTAATTTCTTTTTTTTGAACTGATGGTCTATTTGACCTCTTTTAAGGTCATATGTATAGCGCGCGCATTATGTGTAATTCTCTCGGTATAACTGTTTAAGTCCTCCTGTAACAGGTTTTTCGGTGATTATTCCTCCGCGGTCACTTCGATGTTTCTGATTTTCAGATACGTAGGTCACACTATAAATTTTGCGTATCTTAAAAAACCAACATTTTAAAACCAAAATATTATGTTTATTGCTTTTCAAAATACTCTCCTTTACATTTTAAACATTTTTTCATGCGATCGAACCATTTTTTAAAACAGGGGGACCACAGATCTGAAGGCATGTTTTCTACGTGCTGATTGAACGCTATCACTGCCTCTTCGGAGTTGGTAAAAGTGAAACCTCTCATCAAATCTTTGATTTTGGGGAAAATACAGAAATCACAGGGTGCTAGATTGGGCCTATGCGCAGGATGGGTGACGAGTTGTACTTTTTCGGAAGCTAAAAATGACTTTGTTTTGTTGGCCGTGTGTGAAGAAGCGTTGTCATGATGTAGGAGAACGCGGCTTTTGGGTCGTCTTTCGCGAACTTTTTCAAACACCCTGGGTAAACAAATGGTAGAATACCACTCGGCATTAACACTCTTTTGATCTTTAAGTGGAATTGTATAGATGAGACCCGTAACTGAGAAAAAAACGCGGTCATTTTTTTACCAACTTTTCTCGCCTGCCTCACTTTTGTTGGCTTGTTCTCATTTTCAAACACCAATTAACAAGATTGCTGTTGTTTTTCGGGTTCCAAACAATAAATCCACGTTTCGTCTCCTGTGACAATGTCATAAACACAACTTTTAAAATCATAAAAAATCATCGCTCTAAAATCTTTTCGACTTAATTCCATTTTCGTTGCATACGTAGAACTTTGATGTGTGATAAAAAACAATTAACAAATGATTTCCCGCCAATTGCTTTTTTTTACTAGGAAGGTTGCAACGTTTAAAAAAATATAACATTCCAAATTCAAATAGTTCCGATTAGCTAGAAGTGCAAAACTTTTAGTGTGCCCCATGTATGCACTCACGAGCATGGTCACTGCCACCATGCAAAGTTTGAGGAAGATCGGTTCAGCCGTTCAGGAGGAGTATTCCGTCAAGTGAAAACTCTCGAGTGGAGTAATAGGAGCTTCGCTCGCCTTCAGCTCGCTTCAGCTTAGACAGAGATAAGTACATCCCTCGTAACATACTGATAGATCCCGGATAATTCTGCATTTATATTTCATACTGGAACCACTTAAAAACACACTTACAAAACACGGATATAAAAAGTGAAATTTTAAAATTTTTGTCTGTCTGTCTGTCCATCTGTCTGCTTGTCTGTCTGTTTGATCTTGGTTATCTGTGGAACGGCTGGACGAATGTCAACGGGACTTGCACTGGCATATAGCTGATGTGATAAGATGTAAGATAGCTTTTTATCCCGGGAATATGTTCCCGCGGGAATTGGGAACCATAAAACTATTTCAGGCCGGCGAAGCTAGTTGTAAATAAAATAAATAGCTTAGTTTAGGTTTGGGTGACGGGTCCGTTTAGCCAACAATATCTATAACTGAAAGGTTGTTTAAAAAACATAAAACCTACTAATTAAAAAGTACAATATCTTCAGCAAGATTATACCATTACAAAAGGTTTCATTCAGTCACTTCCGATTTGTTAATATCAATAGTTATTTCGTCCAAATATCTTTTGAGTAATTCGATCGTGTCGATCTGTTTACATAATAATCATTAATTTTGTCAACATACCAGTTATACACCAACCAAGCTTTTACAAAATTACGTTAGGCTGGTAGTCACAGCCTGCCAGCCTAACGTAATTTTGTAAAAGCTGAAACGTTCTCGGAGAATGTCCCTAACACAGGTAACAGGACATGCTCTGAGAAATTTGCACCCTTTATGACATGACGTAATTCTGTTAGTCGCTGACTCTGAAACTATTATTGACCAAATGAATTTCGAAATCCCGTAGTTGCACTGCAGGATAATAGAATTGTGTGGAGATTAATCAACTTACCAAAAGTCTTTGGCGGCCAGTCCTCGGTTCATCGGTTGTATCAGAATCACGAGGGTCCTTTGTTCTTATGAGCTTGGTGAATAATATGTGGCAAGTGCGTCGAAAGGCTTGCCAATCGATCCCGCGGACACGACGAAGTGCGGTACGAATACTACAACAAAAAAAACAATTCGTTATTAACTTTACTTACATAATACTTAGATAGAAATTTGAAATTACACAAATTGAAATGTCATCGGAAGGACACGAACCCACGGCCTTTATAGCGTAATCTAGAAATCTTATATAATTATATATAATATATATAAATATATATATATATATATAATATATATATATATATATATATATATATATACATATATATATATATATATATATATATATATAATATATAAAAGAAAGTCGTGTTTGTACAACACTTATAACTCGAGAACGGCTGGACCGATTGCCATGGTTTTTGATTTGTTGGATTTGTTTCCGTCACGAATAGCAGAATACATCTTAAAAACAATGAAATAGATGCTGATTTGTTTATTACTACATGTAAAACATTAGTTGTACAATCCTGTCAAATAGTGTAACAATTTTTATTTTGGAGCTTATGGCCTGGTTGCTGAGAACTTTAGGCAAAAAATTTTTTTTTTCTGAAGACATCATGTGTGCGTTCCGAATTTTATTTTTTGTAAAATGTCTAAAAGTTCAGGTAGTGTTATATTTGTTTGTTTTAGCCATTAATTTTTGAAAATTATTTATTAATTATTCAATTTTTAATTACAGAAAATAATACCTAAGATTTATTCTACAGTAAAAACATAAAATCATCGGAAAGGAACAAAATAAAAAAGAATAAAAAATCAGTTGGTAAAGGTTATAAGAATAAGGAAAAAAAATCTACAGGTTAACAAAAGTTTAAATGTCTTTTATAGGTTGTATATGATTTTTCTTGATAAGATATTCATACGTAGTGGTTATTTATACTCTTTGAGCTATTGTCTATGTCTCGAAAGTTGTCACTGTTATTATATTTGGTGGTTTTATGCGAGTGCACATTTTAAAAACAATGCCGCGTCCTAGAAGATCTAATCTTTCCCAGCGAAGCCGTAATGCAATTAGGCAACGGAATATCGCGAGTCAATTATCTGATGGAGAACGAGAAATTACACGAGAACAGCGCCGCGTTAGTATGGAGCAAAGAAGGGCCTTAATTCGTGCTTCTCAAACACAAGAGCAAAGAGAGGCAGCCCGTGAAACGGCTAGGTTAGAAACGAGAAATCGTCGAGCTTATCGTACAGATGAACAGAGGAATAATCTTCGAAGTGCAAGAAGAAATGGTTCAAGTATTGATTTGAATCGAGCATCGTTTCTGTATGATTGTACCATTGACTACAGCTTGCATCGTTTAGTTTGCATTGGTCCAATGGACGTTGTTTGCCAGCATTGTGGAGCATTGAAGTTTGCTGGTGAAACGCCTGGTTTATGCTGCCTTAGTGGTAAAGTGAAATTGCCATTATTGATCCCGCCACCAGAGCCATTGTGCTCCCTGCTTTATGGCGAAACACTAGAATCACGACATTTTCTACCGAACACCCAAAAATACAATGTCTGTTTCCAAATGACTTCATTTGGGATGGAAATTATCGAAGAACACGGATATAATCCGACATTTAAGGTAATTTACGTTAAAAACTTTATTTTCTATCATTGTAAAAAAATCTGGAATGTAGTTTGTTAGATTTCTGTATTTGTCTCTGAAATAAAAATGGCATGTTATTATTTGAAAAAAAAAAGTGTTTGTAAATCTAACTATAACTATGGTTTTGACTTTACAGATTCAAGGCCAGATTTGCCATCGCATTGGATCATTGCAACCTATAGAAGATGCACAGCATAAATTCTTGCAAATATACTTCATGGGCAATATGGAAGAACAACTTAACCGGCGTCAAGGGATCAACACAGCTACGAAAAGAGCAATTCTCCAAGATCTGCAGCAAATGCTTCATGAACATCATGCATTGGTCAGGCTGTTCAAGACTGCTTTAGAGCTCATGCCAAGTGATGACTATAAAGTTGTGATCAGAGCAGATAAAAGACCAGCTGGAACACATGAACGCACATTTAATGCTCCAACAATCGATGAAGTGTGTCATGATTGTTGGTGAAAACTTGGAAACACGTGATATTGTACTTACACGACGCAATACTGGGCAACTACAAAGAATATATGAAACACATCGTTCATATGACGCGTTACAATACCCGCTGATGTTTTGGCAAGGAGACGATGGATATCACTTTAATATCAAAATGATTAATCCATTGAATGGTAAGATCAATATTGTTGTTTTCATTTTAACTTGATATACATTTCATTCTGTTTGTTTTTAGTACTCAAAAAAAGTTGTAATTTCTAATTTAGTAGAGAGTAGCTGTAAGAGTCGTTAATCTATTACGGGTTCTAAAATACAATTTTTACTGCATTTGTTTCAGGTGAGGAAACTACCAAGAAGGTTAGTTCGATGAATTATTACGCATATCGTTTGATGATTCGTGAAAATTCTGACAATTATTTGTTGCGATTTCGTCGACTGCTTCAACAATATTGCGTTGACATGTACGTTAAAATCGAAACGGAGCGCCTGACTTTCATTCGGTTGAATCAAGCTAAATTGCGTTCGGAAGAGTATATCCATTTACGCGATGCAATTAGCACAGAAGGAGATTCAGAAAATGTTGGTCGATTGACTATTTTACCGGCGACATACATAGGTAGCCCGCGTCATTTGCATGAATATGCGCAAGATGCAATGACATATGTTCGTAATTATGGTCGGCCAGATCTATTCATTACATTTACATGTAATCCGAAATGGATAGAAATTATTCAATTGCTGCTTCCCGGACAAACATCAAGTGATCGACACGACATCACCGCACGTGTTTTCAGGCAAAAAATTCGGTCACTAATGAATTACATTGTTAAGCAACACGTCTTTGGGAATACTCGATGCTGGATGTATTCAATCGAATGGCAAAAACGAGGCCTACCGCATGCTCACATTCTGATTTGGTTAGTCGAAAGAATTCGGCCAGATCAAATAGATGACATCATATGTGCGGAGATTCCTGCTCCTGAAACCGATTCAGACCTACATGATGTTGTAGTCACGAATATGATTCATGGACCGTGTAGCACAATCAACCGACAATCACCGTGCATGGTCGACGGCAAGTGTACCAAACGGTATCCACGAAAATTGACGGCAGAGACCATTACAGGCAACGATGGTTATCCATTGTATCAGCGTCGATCGCCCGATGATAATGGTAGAACTATCACAACTAAAGTGAAAGGAAACGATTTCGTAGTTGACAACAGTTGGATTGTTCCATATTCGCCACTTCTTTCCAAAACATTCAAAGCACATTGTAATGTTGAGTATTGCAATTCGGTCAAGTCAATTAAATACATTTGCAAATATGTCACGAAAGGGAGCGACATGGCGGTTTTTGGTATCCAAACATCCAATAACAAAGATGAAATCACGCGCTATCAAGTTGGTAGATATGTGAACTGCAATGAAGCAATTTGGCGTATATTTTCATTCCCTATTCACGAACGTCATCCCACTATTTTACATTTGGGGGTGCATCTAGAGAACGGTCAGAGAGTATATTTCACAGCGTCGAATGCTGCTCAACGTGCCGAAACACCTCCAGCGACAACACTGACCAGTTTCTTTGCGATTTGTCAAAGCGATCCGTTCGCACGAACTTTGCTTTACTCAGAAATGCCACGTTATTACACTTGGAACGCTACATCGAAGAAATTTCAACGTCGGAAGCAAGGCGATGCAGTTCCTGGTTATCCAGATATGCGTTATACTGATGCTCTTGGTCGTATTTACACAGTACATCCGAAGAATGATGAATGTTTCTATTTGCAGTTGTTGCTGGTACATGTTCGAGGGCCAACATCATTTGAATCACTACGAAACTGTTAATGGTATCGTGTGCCTCACATTTTGTGCAGCATGTCAAGAGCTAAATTTGCTTGAAAACAATACTCATTGGGACACGACAATCGCTGAAGCAATTATTTCTGCATCTCCAAGTCAGATACGCACATTATTTGCTATCATCATTTCAACAAGCTTCCCATCGAACCCACGTGACCTGTGGAACAAATACAAAGATAACATGTCAGAAGATATTTTACATCGAATTCGCGTCAGCTCAAGAAATTCCGATCTTGAGGTGAATGAGGAGATCCATAACCAGACTTTGCTCTTGATCGAAGATATGTGTTACCTCATGTGCGGCAGTTTGTTAGTTAGGTTAGGAATGCCAGCGCCAGATCGCGGAATGAATGACGCATTTAATAGAGAATTGGAACGTGAACGTGAATATGATCCACATGAACTAATCCAATCAGTTCAAACGAATGTACCTCTGTTGAATCCTAAGCAGAGGGAAGTCTATGATACACTGATTAATGCAATTGATGATGGAAATGGCGGCTTATTTTTTTTGGATGCCCCCGGTGGAACTGGGAAGACATTCCTCATGTCATTGATTGTGGCCACTGTACGTGCGAGATCCGAAATTGCGGTAGCAATTGCTTCTTCTGGAATAGCGGCCACATTGTTAGACGGATGCCGTACGGCTCACTCAGCGTTAAAATTGCCATTAAACCTTCAAACTACTGAACAACCGACATGTAACATTTCGAAACACTCCGCAATGGCCAAAGTTTTAGTAGCATCAAAAATCATCATATGGGACGAATGCACAATGGCGCTTCCCATGGCGCACAAACGCGCATTGGAAGCACTAGACCGAACATTAAAAGATCTGCGCAATGACTCGAGATGTTTTGGTGGTGCAATGATTTTATTATCTGGCGATTTCCGACAAACACTACCAGTCATTCCAAGATCTACTGCTGCCGACGAAATAAACGCTTGCCTCAAAGCATCAAATCTGTGGCGATATGTAAAGAAACTTCAACTGTCTGTAAATATGAGAGTTGCATTGTTGAACGATCTATCTGCTGATGATTTCTCGAAGCAATTGCTGACTATCGGTAATGGCCGTGTTCCTGTTGACAAATCGAGCGGTTTGATTTCATTTCCTCCAAATTTTTGCAATTTCGTATCATCAAAAGACGAGCTTATCAACAAAGTATTCCCGGATATCATTGCTAACCACAAAAATACTAAATGGTTAAGTGAGCGAGCAATTTTGGCCGCTAAAAATAAAGATGTAGATGACCTCAATTTTATAATTCAAAATTAAATCGTAGGTACTCTGTATTCATTCAAATCTATCGACTGTGTAACAAACGAAGAAGAAGCCACTAATTATCCAACTGAATTTTTAAACTTTTTGGATGTGCCTGGTTTACCACCGCACAATTTAAAACTTAAAGTTGGCTCGGTAGTCATCATGCTTAGAAATTTAAACCAACCAAAACTGTGTAATGGAACGTGTTTGTTGATAAGAAAACTGATGAGCAATGTGATTCACGCGTCGATACTTAAAGGAAAATTTAAAGATGAGGAAGTTCTTATTCCAAGGATTCCGATGATCCCAACGGATATGCCCTTTGAGTTTAAACGAATTCAATTCCCGATTCGTCTTGCCTTCGCCAATCCTTGACTATTTGTGGCCTCAATCTAGAAAATGCGTGTTTTTCTCATGGTCAATTGTACGTGGCATGCTCACGTGTCGGCAAACCATCCGCTTTATTTGTTCTTGCGCCTGACCAAAAAACAAAGAATGTCGTTTACCACAAAGTGCTTGAATGAAAATCCTATTAATGAATTAATCCGAGTTTTTTTTTCCAATATGGACAACATAGTTTTCAATCATTTTTTTCTGACATGAGTTTGAAGTACTTAATTATTATTTTTTATTTTTTTTTATTTTTATTCTCATTCTGTATGTATGTTTTCATCATCATTCATCATAATATAATACTTTTTTGTTTCTATCTATATAAATATATCATTTTGTATCATTGTTTTACGTTCATCAAAGCCTAAATTAGCTCAGCTAAAAAGTAACACGACATTCATTGACTGTTCGGCGGTACGAAGTTCGCGGGGTCAGCTAGTAAATAATAAAAGTGAATTTCGGTCTAAATAGAAGCAATCTCATGTTATGGGCACTCTGCCTAAGTCTCCCTGCTTTACTTAGTTTAGTGTTTTAGTGTTAGATAGTATAGTTTGTAGTTTGGGTTATACTGATTTGGGTTTGTAATGGGTTTTTTTTAAATTTAATTTTCCTGTTCTTTGTATATATTTAAGTAATATAGTAAATAGTTTCTTGTAAATATACTGCTTAGTTAGTTTCAATAAGGAACCCTTTGTACTCGTATATAGATGCATCTCATTGCTCTCATAAACAGAAATATTTAATAATGTCAACGCGCACACAAGGACCGCGTTTTGAATGACGCTACACCCTGCGGCCCACTACTAACTACGAATGGAACCGTACGATACATCGACTAAGATATACGAGCGATTCACCGTGGCGCGTGATTCGGATCACACGTCAGCTGGCCACCACCGCCATCCGTCACATATTATTATAATCCGATGCAACCTTCAGTCGAACTTCAGATTCAGAACACTCAAAATCATCATGAAGCAAGGTTGTGCCGCGCGCTCGTACTTTCCGTAAAGGACGCCACCATTAACTTTGTAACTTATTCTAATATAAGATTATTTCTCTCGCCAGCAGTGTTTTCATTATTTTATGTCCTCGCCGACAAATATCATGTCATAAAATATCTACGATTATCCGTTTATGCATCGTACAACATACAAAGAGAACCAAATCACGTCTTTATCCCCGAGGGAGTAGACAAAGGCGCTTATTACTTAAAATTTTGCCAAATTGTTAACCCCACGTAAAAGTTTTGCCTTTTCCGGGGCGTATAATTACCTAGAGCCTCGACAGTTTATCAGCAGGTGTGTGATCGAAGATGTTAGTTGGGCCCCTTAGCACTTGCAAGAAAAAAAATATATATTTATATATATTTCACGACTCAGGGTTAGTGCTAAATGCAGATAAGACACAACTGATGCATATTGAAACCGCACCTAAAATATCGTCCATGTGACGGAATAATTGCACATATCCACAGCTGTCTACATAGTATTAGGTCACCGGTACGTATGTGTAACTGTTCTCTTATTAAACAGACCGATAGGCAGCGTTATCTGGGCGTAATTATTGATGACAAATTAAAATGGGGCCCGCACAATGAGTATATCTGTGATAAACTAAGACAATTCCTCGCCAATATTGTAATACTAAAAAATCGCATTCTATATAAGATCAAAATAATGCTGTATAACTCCCTAGCAGATATTCATTATGCACTTAGCAACTACGGTCGCACCTACAAAGTATTTTTAATATTCAGCGGCGAATTCTTGTAACGTTGTACGTGTAACATTGTATCCACAAATATTAAACACCAGTTTGATGTTGACAATAATGGCCTCTTTAACTTTTGCAAAATCCTACCAGTTCAAACTCAGGTAAAGTATATGTTATTTAAAGAAAACTATCACGATCAAAAATATCGAATTAAAATAAAGCAACTTGAAGTTGTAAGTCAGTAAGGGTTGTCTCTTGTTTATGACACGGCATGGACCATAGAGTTGATATTGAGGCATTAACGTCATAATTATTGGTCAAATTATGCTGGTATATACTTTACTTTACTGACAACTCTAGGCCGATACCTCACCGAGACGCCATGGCGACGTCGCCAGTCGGTCGCCAACTAGTTCTCATTGAGATATATGACGGCTAAGAATTATTAATGTTAATTACGTAAGTACTTAACACAAATTAATAGCTTAGGTAGTTTAAAATGTAAATGTTTAGTATAAAATGCTGATATCCGTGCATTAGGCCGATACCTCACCGAGACGCCATGGCGACGTGGCCAGCGACGTCGCCAACTAGTTCTCATTGAGATATATGACACTTGGCGACCGACTGGCGACGTTGCCAGTCGGTCGCCAAGTGAGTTAGCCGTCATATATCTCAATGAGAACTAGTTGGCGACCGACTGGCGACGTCGCCATGGCGTCTCGGTGAGGTATCGGCCTAACGTTCGAATTATGTTCTCTGTAAACAAAAGAATGTGCTTTAATTAACGTCGGAGTGCAAGTTCTGTATGTAAGTACTATTCTCTATTATGTGCTACGGTGGGCGAACGACTGCTTACCTAGTTCCTAGACTTATTAACGCACTACCGCCGGAATTGCAAAATTTGCCTTAAAAACGCTACTACTAACACTACTCGATACAAGTCGCTAATAGTGTTTAAATACTATAAATATTTCTAAATTGCTACGGTAAGTCGTAGCTTGTAGTTAAGTATCGCGTAGAAATGCTACGAGAGTCGCTACGAAATACCATTTTCGCACCTTTGCAGGTGATTACATATTTGAGCCGTTTGGGGTTGATACACTGGGGTCATGGTGTTTGAGCGCGCACCGCCTTAATAGAGACGCTTAATCGATGCTTCTCAGTACCAGCAAGAACATATTTTGGCCCAAAGAATAAGTATCGCCATCCAACGTGGCAACATAGCCAGCATTCTGGGAACCTTCCCAGTCGGCAATGACGCGGAGGATTTTGTAAACGATATTTTTTTTGATTGTAAATTGCTTTAGTACATAATTACTTACATAATGTATATTGTATTATCTTCTTATAATATAAAAATGAATCGCTGAATGTGTTGCTAAGCGCAAATCTCGAGAGCAGCTGAACCGATTTCTCTAATTCTTTTTTTGTTGTAAAGTTCTTATTGAGGAAAAATAAGTTTAGCGGAACATTAGAAAAAAATATGCGGTATGAAGCTCGCCGGGACACCTAGTTGTAAATAAATAAGTCACTATTCTATTCCACTTTTAGTAATTATTGATTGACGTGACTAAGGATATAATAATTAAATAAATATCTCGTCTATCAGGAATATTTTTTTTGGGCCAGTCATGTTAGTTGAATTATTTTAAACTAGGTGACGTTACGGGTAATGGTTCATATTATTTAAACAATACCTTTCGTTTTAGTCAGGAATTCTATTCTAGGAAAATATATCTATATTTTAAAAGTTTTTTTACGATTAAATAAGTAGTTTTCGGATCTTTAAAACTCCAATTTAAGTTTTTTTAATAAAATGTCAGCACAGCGGCACGGTACACGTGTCGGCTAGAATAAGTACTGCTATAAATTTGGCTGGCGATTGTTTTTCATCAATTACTCTTGCTAAAGCACAGATAGATGTCACTGATATTAATATTGAATAAGCCCTCTGGTTAAGTAATTTTTGCACTATAGAAATACTCGTACATTTTCACCTATTGATACCTATTTATATTTATTTTGAAGCATCTTAACAATAAAAACAATAATGAAATACCTACATACTTGTCTTGAATAAAAAAAAATAACAAGAAAAAACTGGCCAAAAAAAAACAAAAAAAATATACAGTTAAATTGAGAACCTCCTCCTTTTTAGAAGTCAGTTGAGAATATAAAGAATTTGTGAACAAAAACAAAAACTAATTTCCTAGGATTTGAACCCGGATCATCTTTGATGTTTGCAGTATGTTAAATATTATATCAGTGTCATGCACCTACGCTATTTATGGAATTTAATCTAATGGTGAAATACTGTAATACGAGTACAACACAAACGGGGAAATGATTCGGTATTAATATAAAATTTTATAGTGAATGTTTCTTGTAGTTTTAGCCCTAAAAAGGCTTCTTTCATCGCTGTGACTGCTATATTATTATAATTATATAGAGGTAGCCTGTTTTCAACCGACTTCCAAAAAAGGAGGAGTTAAGGTGTTTGTTACCTCATATCTTTGGACTGGGTGAACGGATTTTGAAAATTATTTTTTGAATTGATAGGGACTAATTCCCGAATGGTCCTATTTCAATTTGGTCCCATTTTGAATTTCAATTATTTGGTCCCATTTCGGTAATTTGAAGTCGGTCGGGTTGTTGAGTAAATTTTTGACATGCTTTATTTTTCCAAGAGCGTAAGCAGAGATATTTTATATGCCCAGTTTTCGCCACATACTACACCGATTTTGAAGGGTCACAAATATGTAACTACTAGGTAGGTTTGGTAGCTAAAGTAAAAGTAGCTAGGGGTAGCTCTCAGGGAAAGTACCTACTTTCCAAACCTCATCTGCCGCACGACCGATCAAAAGACGTGGCTCTGACAAACATAAAAGTTCGTGGAAATTACTGGCTAGGTAGGTAGCTACCTATATTGTCCGTGTCGGTGTCGACCGTGTCGTGAGTTGTTCGCGCGTTGTGCGTTTCGTTCATGTACTTTTTTGGTTGACTTACATACTAAGTGACGCTCTCGGCTCTGCCTGCGTGGAATGACTTATTGATTGACGATGTTCTTTTCATTTTAGCCGATTTAGAGGAAACAAAGTCAATTTGTTACTGTAACTCTCCTCATTCTCACACACACATACATACAAACAGGGTAAGCAGAGGTGCATTATATACCCACAAATTGCCAGTAATTTGTTGATCCCACGTACCTAATAGGGGCAAGCCTATTGCCATTGCCGGGTACTATAGAAAATCCATAACTACTCTGTAATTTAAATATATCCAAAGCCAGGACAGATGTTACATACAAACATACCTACAACTAATAATAATCTTAGCAGTTCGAGCTTAGTGTCCTTATTCTGTCTGTAAAAACTGCAAGAATAGACTAGTATAGACAGATAAAAAGACAGACAAAAGTAATAAATAAAAATACATTGCCATTTTATTAATTATTAATTTTATTTATCGCCTACTCTTAATTTTACCTCGCTGCGTCATTCATTCCTAATTAGTCTCATCACTTACCGGCTTAATTTGCTTAAATGTACAGACACGATTTGTACATAACATTTTATTAATTATAAATAGTAAGGTAGGTACTTCCCGGCTGGCGAGCGTCGGGCGGCGCGGTGCACCACCCGCCGCCCTAGCTGGCGCGACTTCAGTTACAAGCAACAAGCTTCTTTGATACCAACGCGCGCGTATCAAAGGCGCTTGCATAGGTAATAATCCGAGAGGATAAGCAGAGGTATTTTATAAACCCACTCTTCGCCAGTAACTTGGTTAGTTCCTCATGTATGTATTGTAAATAAGTACCTAATTACCTATATTATGTTGTTAGTCGTTTAATTATCTAGGTACTTATATCCATACTTACTATTATTATAAAGGGGAAAGATTTGATTGATTTTTTGTTTTCCGGTGATGTGTTCCTGTTCTGTGAGAATTGGTAACGAGAAAACTAAGTATATCATACGGGCGGCTAGCAGTAGGTAGGCACCTTACCCTTACCCTTACCGTAGATACCTACTACTATAACTAGGTATTCGCTGGAACGCGGGCGGTTATGTCGAAATAATTAAGACGGAGAACCCTACCTAACATCTAAAAAATTAAAATAATATAATAAATTCAATTTTCAACAATGACGCGAGCCAACAATAACCTTTTAAAAGCTGCATTTAAAAATTTAAATTTCATACGCGTGGCGACAACAAAATTTTTTTAGTACTGTCAAAGGCATGTTTCTTTAATTCTTAATAACTCATAAACTATAAGAGCCACATACACCAAAAACTATACAGCAAAGCACTTTAATGTGATCTGCAGCCAAATTTCAAGTCGATAGGTTTAAAATTGCGACCGGTATCGTTTTACTTCCATTTTCGATTGGGACCATCTTAGGGAAGACTCCGCTGCGCTCCGTCTTAATTATTAACTATACTAATTTATAAAGGGTGTAAAGGGGCCCCTCCCACCAAGATATTAGGGTTCCAACGTCTCAAGTCAATCTCATCTACAAGTGGTGCGCCTGCCGATCAACAGATTCAGACAAACGTAAAAGCGGCAAGAGGCCAATGCCAACGATTACGTGGAACCACAAAGTTACTGGCTAAAACTGGGTGTATAACTTGTCTCTGCTTACCCCTTCGAGGAAACAGGCGTGATTGTATATATCATGTTTAGACGTATTTATTATTAGATATACACACATAATATACCGCCATCTATTATGTATTTTTCGCACACAATACACTGCCATCTATTAGGAATTTATCGAAAATTATTTAGATAATCCTATAGAGGCCTTTAAAACGTCCCCAAATCCTTCTATGAGATGGATCATCTGTACTAGTATAGTATTCTTATATCTGTGCGTCTATCCACCTCTTTAGGGATAGATAAGTGATTTGGTATTGTCATTGTGTTTGCAAATCAAACTAATATTGTTTTGAATTTTAATAGTTCAAGTGACATCGATCTGAAGGTCCGTTCAGATCGACGCCACGACGGGATGTTTTTTGTACCCTGGATGATGGGACGTGCTCTTGTGTTAACGGAACCTGCGCCGGTACTCTAGTGACGTCCTACCTCCGGACTACCAGTAAATGAGCCAGTGCGGCGGCTGATAAGGTCGAAACAATAAAGGTAAATAATATAGTTGTCTCGGCACATAGTATGAATTCGTCGTATTTGATGTCGAGACACTAGGTTCATAGGGCCACGGTGCGCATCAGTTCTTCACGGAACTCAACAAGCGTTTGAGGGAAGAAACTGGGGATCCCCGCGCAATCAGCTTTTTCGTGCAAAGATTCCTTAGCATGGAATGAAATGATTTATTTATTTGTATAGGTTCTTACAAAAGGCTCTTACAAACGTTAGTAAGTACTTAAAATAAAAAAAATGTCATTGCTTCTATATTTACATATACTGCCAGATTCGCGTAGCAATAAATAGAACCGAGAGAAAGAACCTGGCAATAAAACTCTCGGTCACTCTTTTTCAATAGTTGGATTGGATCATGCGCGGGAATGCTGTGTGTTATGGGCACTCTGCCTAGGGAACCCTGTATTGGTAATTTATTTTAGTTTTTAGATATAGAGGAACTTTACGTTTTTTTTCTCATGAACCTATTAATGTGTTTTATAAATAAACTAGCGACCCACCCATGCTTCGCACGGGTGCAATGTAGACTATGTAGCATGTCAGTCTTAAAATTCAAATATCTCAATGCAAATATTTGTATGCTTTGCATTGGTTGAATGCATGATCTGTGGTACTAGAATTGTGGAATTAGATTCGTCTTTGAATTTCAATGCCAAACAATGTTCAATCACTACTGACATGCTATCAATTGATACTATCGATCGTCCTTGTAAGGAATCGATGGACGGCAGAATTTTCTTTATTTACCCACGAATTAGTTCTGGCTCTCTGTAATCGATGCCTACCCCTATCCTGTCTGAGGCTAGCCTCAAGCTCGGCAGACGATTCTCTGGCTCTCCGAACACAATGACTTTCCCGATCTTGGCTGCAGCGAGCCTCACGCTCAACTGAGGATTCTCTTACTCCTTCAGCTCTATATCTAGCCCGAAGCTGGCTGAGCCGAGCCTCACATTCCCTTGACGAATCTTCGTCTCTAGCTGAACGTGAGCTTTGGGTATTCCCTGTACTACGACCTATGTTTGAACGACGACGTCTTTCAGATATGACTTTATACATATCCTTTAAACTGTTTTTTGGCTATAATTCTATTATGTTTTATTCTAATTCCTATCCAACCAAGGTACCTACTATGAATTACGAAAAAAATGTCGAATGAATTGAATGAATGAAAATGATTTTTTAATAAAAAAGCCTATGATACATGGGGCACACTAAAAGTTTTGCACTTCTAGCTAATCAGAACTATTTGGATTTCGAATGTTATATTTTTTTAAACGTTTTAACCTTCTTAGTAATAAAAAAAAACAATTAGCGGGAAATCATTTGTCAATTGTTTTTTATCACATATCAAAGTTCTACGTATGCAACGAAAATGGAATTAAGTCGAAAAGATTTTAGAGCGTGGATTTTTTATGATTTTAAAAGTTTTCTCTCTCCGCAAGACTGTGCCGCTAGTCTTCAAAATGCTTTTGGGAGAGAACCACCTTGTTTGAGCACCGTGAGGCGATGGTTTGCTGAATTTGAGAGAGGTCGAGTTTCTTTACATGACGAATTTCGTGATGGGCGGCCTTCAACTGCCGTCAACGAAAATAATGTGGCTACTGTTAGCGGTTAATTGAAATCGAGGACTATTGGGGATTGGTATGAGTCAAATCTAGAAAATTTTACACGAAGAATTGAAAGTTCGGAAACTTTGTTGTCGTTGGATCCCTCATGAACTGACAGCGGAGCAGAAGCGGGCTCGCGTGGAATGGTGCTCACAGATGCTACTGAAGTACGACCACGGACATTCTAATGCTGTTTACGACATTGTCACAGGAGACGAACCATGGATTTATTGTTTTAAACCCGAAAAAAGCAGCAATCTTGTGAATGGGTGTTCGAAAATGAGAACAAGCCAACAAAAGTGAGGCAGGCGAGAAACGTTGGTAAAAAAATTCTCAGCTATTACGGGTCCCATCTGTACAATTCCACTTGAAGATCTAAAGACTGTTAATGCCGAGTGGTATTCTACCATTTGTTTACCCAGGGTGTTAGAAAAAGTTCGCGAAAGCAGACCCATAAGCCGCGTTCTCCTACATCATGACAACGCTTCTTCACACACGGCCAACAAAACAAAGTCATTTTTAGCTACCGAAAAAGTACAACTCGTCACCCATCCTGCGCATATCCCCGACCTAGCACCCTGTGATTTCTGTATTTTCCCCAAAATCAAAGATTTGATGAGAGGTTTCACTTTTACCAACTCCGAAGAGG
The DNA here is from genome assembly GCA_963556515.1 of Nudaria mundana. Lineage (NCBI taxonomy): Eukaryota > Metazoa > Arthropoda > Insecta > Lepidoptera > Erebidae > Nudaria > Nudaria mundana. The sequence continues at coordinate 31,686,766 of OY748286.1, read as the reverse complement.
CAGTGATAGCGTTCAATCAGCACGTAGAAAACATGCCTTCAGATCTCTGGTCCTCCTGTTTTAAAAAATGGTTCGATCGCATGAAAAAATGTTTAAAATGTAAAGGAGAGTATTTTGAAAAGCAATAAACATAATATTTTGGTTTTAACATGTTGTTTTTTTAAGTTACGCAAACTTATATTGTGACCTTCGTATAACCTATTAATCTGGAATATCTTCGAAAATATTCATTTAAATTACATGCGGTAAAGGGCCATATTGATCTATATTAAAAGCGAAATGTATTTAAGGTACTTAATTGGATAAGGATTTATGCTGTATTGCTTAAAATCTCTGTGTGTTCACTGCCGTCATTGGCCACAGCCCGGCTGCGTCGCCGCGCTCGTATTTTTTTTCCATCACGAGATATCTCTTAAGTCATTCGTCCAAATTATATGGTTTGAATGGCAATTTTGGTCTACATTAATTGCTAACGTATGTAATAATTATAATATTATAATTATAATTAGATAAGGAATAAAACTGCATTTGTAAAAATAGCTTGGCAAATTACACATAATTTTTTTGTCATTTATAAAAGATAAAAATGGTTACTGTGCGTTATCCTTAAGAGATATACATATGCTATTGTAGACTTTTTTGTAGACCTTTCTATGGTGTACAATACTGTTAAACATTATTTTGATCTGTCTCGTAGGGTTTCGTCAGCGTTTGCAATGAAAGTGCCAAAAAATGTGTTTATTTACGACATTATATTAGTAACCTCTAAAATAATCGGTATTACTCTAGTATGTTATACATGTATTATACATTAAAACCTTTCTGTTGAATCACTCTATCTATTAAAAAAAACCGCATCAAAATCCGTTGCGTAGTTTTTTTTTTTTTTTAAATAATAGTAAAATAAAGATAGTAGTAGCAGCGCTCTCTGGCGCGGACGTGTCATCTTAGCTAAATAGTTCATGATATTTCATCCGACAAAATTGTACCCGCCAAAGACCAAGATAATTTTAGCGTTGCTGGGTGAAGTGTCAGGTACCCGCCATCAGAGTTATTCTTGCGTTTCGACGACGCGAGTTTAATCTCTGATCACCACTACTGACATGAACCCAATCCTAACCAAATCAGTTAAGCTGGAGGGGTTAATGGGAATGCTACTGCGTCAGATGGATCAGTGCAGCACGCAGCACACGCATACAGCACACAAAAAGAAAAGCATGCTGACCGCAACTGGGGATCGTGCGGAGTATGGCCGTGTACGGGGTCCCGTATTGTCGCCTAGACTGACGGCCAACAACACTGCTGTTTTACACAGATTGTTGAGGACCTTAACCGTCAGAACAATAAGAGGGTACCGCACGATCTCCCTAGAGGCTGCATGTCTCCTAGCCACAACCCCTCCATGGGACCTGGAAGCGAGAGCCCTTGCGTCGCTGTTCCAATGTCACAAGGAGGCGCTGGAGCGTATCTGTTTCGCATGCATTGTGAGGTCACACCCGCGTGTCAACACATCAAGGCTTCCGTCGTAGACACGGCATTCCACACGTTAGTGGAATGCACAGCCTGGGTGAGTCAGCGCCGGGACCTCGTTGTGGGCCTGGGCGTAGATACTCTCTCGCTGGAGACCATGCTACGAGCCATGTTCTCTAGCGAGAGCCAGTGGAACGCGGCCGTTTCCTTCTGCGAGCAGGTTATGCTCGTGAAGGAGGCGGCCGGTAGGGTGAGGGAGCGTATCCTCCCCGCTGAGTTCCGAAGTCTGCGGCGAGGGTGCCGCAGGTGTGATTACGCCCAGAACCATCGACCTCTATGATCGGGGCCTGAGGACGATGGATTAGCAACCCACCGTCCTTACAGAAGCAGGCTAGAAGGGCTGCGTGATGTGGGGCTGCACTCCACGCACGCCTTCACTGACCGATGCGGGATAAAACTCGACCCCAAAGATGCGGGTAACACCCGACCACCACGCAGTGGCCATGCAGGTGGCCAAGGTCCGCCGGGCGCCACTGGGAATTGTCTCAGTCTCTACCAGGGCGGGTGGGTGAAGGCCTCCTTAAAACTGGAGGAGGCCTTCACCCACCCGGGGGTTCCTAAAGTAAAAGATAAAAATAAATAAATAACTAATTATATAAATAATAAATAAATAAAGCATGTTATCAGAACATTGATTTATATAATTATAAATATTGATAATATATGTATTTTTAATGGAATGTAATATTTTGAATAGTCTATAATAGTAATATTTTAACACCTAAGTTAAAATTGGAATTTTATTAAAATAGTAAAAATACAAAAAAAAAATATAAATAAATAAAAATAAAGCATGCTACAATAATAATATTAATTTTGTGATAATGAATGAATAATGAAATGAAATGGATGAAGTACAAATTTAAATTTTATATTTTAAGTAATGTAATTTAATGGAACAATAAAAGGACTTTTATCTTTATCTACCAGGGCGCTCGGCAATGGACGTAGGTGCGGCCGCGACCTCGGGTCGGATTTAAGAAAAAAAAATGCTGATCGCAACTGCACGTCCGGTACTCTATGTATCTGTTTTATTTTAACCATGCATTGCTACAAACAATAGTAAAGGTATTGCGTGTTTTTAAGTAGTCCTTGAGAGTAGAACGTTCTACAAACTATGAAAATATAACAAGTAGACACATTATTGGTTGTTATACCTGTAATTGTAAAAACTTCGTCACTACCAATTAGCGGTGATATTTTTTTCTTCGATTGTTAGAACACTATTGTAAGTCTATTATTTTGATGAGGAAAAATTGTGACCAAGTTTGTTAGTTTGCAATAAATTATTGACTGAGGGAGCGAAGCTCCCGAAGTCTCCGTTTCAACTAGCAGATTGGGGAGAATTTCTTTCGTTTGTACCTCTACATATCATCTACGGGTTCTGTCAGATCATGTTTGCGGCCGTATTTATCAACCGATTTTCATGAAACTTTCCTTGCTTATAATGAATAACATGTGAATGATATTTTTTGGATTGGATGAAAAATGAAAGAGTCATAAAGAAAATTGAAAAATAAATTTTCTAAACAAAGCTCCCGAAGTCTACGGTTCACAGAACCACTAGTCTGTTTTGATTTCAAATGTCTAGCCCAAATTTTAAAAAAATCAGTGTGTTGGTAGCTAATATTTGGGATTAACACACAGGGTATGTTTTACCTAGTAATCTAAACGGCAGGTGTGAAGAACCTGAAAAAATTAATTATAGTAGTCCATGTAATGAACTTTGAAGGAAAACTATAACGGATGGTATAACTTTGTTAGTTCAGGCGTTATAGAGGCTTTTATGGGTAATTACGGAACTATAATTTATGCGTGGCATGACGCACTTATCCAATGTTTTTATTTAGGTCTCACATTTGTTTCGATACATTTATACCGTGAAAGTATAAACTAACTGTACTTACACGGTATAAAGTATGAAATAATTACAGTACGCGGGCTGAAGTCTATGTAAGGACCTGACTGAAATCTACACTTGTCATTAGGCCATACCATTGACTTTAATATTCTAGGCACCATAAATAATTGAAAGTAAATATATATTTAATATAAGCAATAACGTATGCTAACTAATATTCTCAAATGATTGAAAATTATGAAATAAATTGCTACGGCATGTCGTAGCTTGTACCTCTCATCGCTAAAGTGTTTTACAGCGCTCCGAAATTAACAGTATTTGTAGCTCTCCTTCTAACTCGTAAGTATACGAGTATACATAAAAATGAATAATCACATAGTTTTCTCTCATTTTTTCATTATTGAAATAAAAAACATTGTAATTCTTGATGTTACACTGTTTAATTTCGAAGTGCTGTAAAACTCTTATAAATAAATAAATATTGAAATGTTAATATTGGAAATTATTCCTCGAAAACTCGAATTTTACTGTAAAATGATCAGAAAAAATATTATCCCCTTAAAGAAAATTCGTCCTCAAATTTTCATCTGCTTTTGTTAATAATTTTGTTGTTTAATTCTACGATAAAAAGTTATAGAAAAAAGTTGTAGAGAATTTAATTTGAGACAAAAATGTTATCGCAAATTTTTTCTTGTGTTGCCGCGACGCGAAATTGATCCCTGATCACCAGATTGACATGACCCCCCCACCACTAACACAAGCAAGTTTAGCCTAACTGGAGAGGTTAACGGAAATCCTAGTAACTCGTATCTGCGTCAGATTGTACTGTATGAGATTTAAGTTGTGATAACTGTTTTATTTTAACCTTTGCTTTTCGGTGTACTTAATATAAAAGTACGTCAAATTGATGTAATGTGTGATGCCTGATAGTAAGTCGCGACAACGTCTAGCTAAAAATATTACTAATTATATTGTGTGTTTATATTACATATGTCTCAAGGGCTTCTTGGCCATCCAAGAAGTCCTTGAGACATATGACGTCCGTCAATTAATGTAAATGTTAGAACTAGACACATTATAAGCCACACCCCACATTACGTTCGTACCTAGGTCGTCTGAACGGCAGGCTAAATATACCCCTACGATTAACGAGTTAGAATGGCATAAGTTATATAATGAGTTACAAAAACGTAGCACTTGGTCACTTATAGTTAAACTGATATTAAAATAATAAAAAAAATTAAGTGTCTGTTTGTAATTCCGAGACGAGACGAGTCCGAGACGCGAATTATTTTTCAAAATTACAATATAGCTGCTACTTTATATTAAATTCTTTTGGACATTTTGGACATAACCCAATAAATATGTGTGCCCGGTGACAGCAATACACACTCAAAATTATAGTTAATCGGCCAATAAAACTTAATGCTACTTACTAGTTTTATGCTGCAAAAGATCTTGTAACACTTTAACGAAGCAGTATCATACACGAATTATACTGATTAACTAGAAGCCAATGTAACCCGCTAAGACCACATTTCCCTTGGGCGGTTCTCAATCTGAGAAAGACGTGAATCCCGCGCTTAATTATAGGAACTCAATCTTGAATAGATGCTAGTTTGTATAATAATCTTCTCCTTAGTTTTGGAATAATGTTGAATTTTTAATGCTATATGTCTTTATAACATTCCCAAAACACTATTTGATATCTTGGCAATTTCTTTTCAATTCTTTCGAAAAACTTTTTATCGAGCATGTAAATAAATCTGAAGATATTTGATCCCCTCAAAAATATAAATATGTGGAAGCCAAGTTCAATATGCGTTATAGCCGACATCACCGACAAAAATCTTTAGGAGTACCTACCAAGATCCATAATATTTTCTGCTAGATAATAATAAATTAAAAAAAATATGAGTGACCTATCAAGCGCTATCGGCATAAAACCTAACTCCCAGCAGTCTCAGAAGAATTATATAAAACAAAATAAATAAATACTATATTCTACACTGATAAGTAAATAACTTGTTTTAGAATAAAGGGAAGTCGCGTCAGCTGTGTAGAGAAATAGCTCGCAATTACCACATTTACCACAAGAATATATTACAGGGATATAAATAGTCTATACGTGTAGTTCTGATATACAGGGTAAGCGGAGCTTTGAATTTGTGTGAGTGACCACGAAAAGTAGAGTAACTTTATGGTGTAAGTTCACGTACACAACTCACATAAATGCAAAGCTTCAGTGAGCTATATTATTGCAAAGTTTCATTGAAACCACTTCAGTAATTTCTCTGTGAGTGGGTAGCAATCATTCAAACATATAAGAATATGTTTGAATGACCTTTGCGATTATAATTTTAGTAGGAATTCATTAGAACAAAATTAGATCCTTTTCATTGTTTGATTATTGTCAATGAAAAAGTGTAAGTTGACATTGAAAGATTAGCGATTAGTAAACGAAAAATGAAAAGTGAAATGTCCAATCAAAGATATTAATTTGTTTCAAAACATAATGTGCTAACTCTTTCACATAGGTATTAATTTGAGCCAATATTATATCACAGAATAGGGAATACGTGTACAAATAATTTGAAAAGTTTGAATATAGTGAATACCTGGATTTCGATACTAATTTGTGTTTAATCACGGAAAAGACATATAATATTAAATTTAAAATTATTTTGTAATATATTAATAGGCTGAATTTTTGAAAAGGGCTTGGATGGCCAAATCCGAAACTATAAGGAATAGCGAAAAATGCTCAAAAGATTCACGAGCCCGATTTTGATGAAACTTAAAACCTCATCATTAGATTTTTGGAAAACCAATAATCCTAGCTGGGAATCGAACCCGTTGATTTTGACAAAAAACCACACCCTTTATTATTACGCCATACGATAGTGTCGCTGTTAAGGATCAAATTCTGCGAAACAATGATATACGGCAAATTTAAGGAAAATTTGGAATTTTAATAAAATTCATATTTCATGTACCTAAATTTTGTATCATAATTTGTTTCGTTCGAAATCCCAGAAAAGATCGTAACTATTCCGTGTTTTAAATTATGTTCTGAATGATTCTGGCAGGCTGGTAAAATTTTAAGGTAGTTCTTTCGAGAATATTCTAAACGGAATCAATAACAGTGTAATATAAAATGCAGTACGATCCTTGAAGTCTCGAATCCAGCTATGTATTGAAAACAATGGTCTATATTTTGAACAATTAATCAGTTAACGTATGAAAAATAAAATGTATTTTGTTAAAGATGAGCTCTTTCCTTTAGTTTGCCGTATGTACCTCCCAGATACCTCCCAGAATAAGACCCTTAATAGCAACACTCTCGTGTGGTGTAATAATATAGGATGTGTTTTTTTTTAAATAAATGGGTTCAATTCCCAGCTAGGATTATTGGTTTTTCAAAAATCTAATGATGAGGTTTTAAGTTTCATCAAAATCGGGCTCGTGACTCCTTTAAGCATTTTTCGCTATTCCTTATAGCTTCGATTGGGCAATCCAGGCCCTTTTCAAAAATTCACCCTGTATATGCTAACCTAGCAGGTGATTACATATTTAAGCCGTTTGGGGTTGAGACACTGGGGTCATGGGGTCTGAGTGCTCGCCGCCTTTATAGAGACATTGCTAAACGTTTAATCAATGCTTCTCAGCACCAGAAGCTGGTTATTTTCTGGCCCAAAGAATAAGTATCGCCATCCAACGTGGCAACACAGCCAGCATTCTGGAAACCTTCCCAGTCAGCAATGACGCGGAGGAGTTATTAAACTTATGTACCATTAATAATTATGTACCATTGTAATTCTTATTTTAAATAAATACTTATTTTGTAATATTTAAAATATAATTCTTATAATGAAAAGTGTAATCAGTGTTGGTTGTATACTTTTTATACTACCAACCCAAGTAGCCTTACCTACTTTGTATTACGGTAAAAAGGACCTCTGGGAATAAACTTATTCCAAGGAACCTTGTCCAAAAACCTAACACGCTGTACATCATTAGACTAAGTCTCTCAAGCGAAGGAGTCGTATTTTCTTTCGACAAAAAAAAACACATACTTCTAATGTACGCTCTAATTATTTTGAATGGACATAATACGAGAAGAGCCAGCGAGGATATTACCTTTGTAATTTTTTAGAAGATTACACTTTAGGTGTGCGTGACTTTTATAAACCTACTAACTGACTTTAGTATATTTATAAAATTAAGTTTTAATCGTGGCTATTTCAGACCATAATTGTGCAGCTAGAGTTTATAAAAATGGATCTTGCTTGCATTAAAATACAATACATTACAATAAGCTTTTATTACAATATGCTATAGACCATAATATATTTTATGATTTCGTTATCTTCTTCTTATATAAAAATGAATCCTATTTCCCTTGGTCACGACATCACGCGTGAACGGCTGGACCGATTTCGCTTATTCTTTTTTTGTTGTGTTCGTAATTATCAGGAGAAGGATCTTATGGAAGAAAAAAAAGTTATGCGGAACATTAGAAAAATGAATGCGGTACGAAGTTCGCCGGGACAGCTTGTTTAACTATATATTTATGACCAGGAAACGTTATTTACTAGCTATTTAGGGAATTGTTTATGCAAGTAAATCCGGTGATTAGCCATAGGATAGATAGGATTTTTGTTTTACGGCGTAGTTAACGTGTGATCGACAAAAAATCTTTCACTAAATCACATTGCAAAACCAAAATAATATTAAACCTAGTAGATGAAACGTTAAACAATTAATCAAAATTTTGGTACACAAATTCAACAAAATTGCATTAACCTGGCATGTGGAAACGTGTGTTATGTGGTCATTATTCCATTTATTTAATAATTTGGTACGATTGTGGTTTTAGTACGATGAGTTACCGGTAACCGCAACTGCGAGCCAGCTGCGCGGAACTAACAACATTATTGGTCAAACATCGGTGTTCAAACATACAGATACATTATAGTCACGCCTTTTTCCCACTGATGTAGACAGAGACTATGGACCACCACATTCTCAACTTGTCACGATCTTGGCATACCTACATTGATATTTTCTTCAACAATAAGAGGTTTTATACATGTTGAATAATAATAAACAGCGGACAATCTTCTCTTCGCCGGTTTGACAAATTATATACGTACACAAAAATCGTTATCAAAAACCACTCTATTCATTGGTGAGACCGCATCAAAATCTGTTGCGTAGTTTTAAAGATCTAAGCATATATAGGGAACGGAACGACTTAGTTTTTAATTGTGTTATGATAGCCAATAAACATCGGTGAAAATTTATGATGCGAGCACCTTAATTTTCTTGCTAACTAACGTATTTAACACTGATTATTTTAAGTAATTTAATTCTCATTGACCAAGTACAAGCTCTGTTCAACCCTGAGTGCCGGCTAAACAACACCTTAATTAATTTATCCTTGAGAACGTGCGCCATGGCTCATTTATTAGATGAGAAGTTTACTAAACGGCAAACATTAACACAAAACTGACTTCAAATTACCGGAATGGAACCAAATAATAGTCAGAATGGGACCATATTATAATGGGACCACACTGGAAGCAGTTTAACCAGACAACAAACTCCAAAAAAATACAATAAAAGAGAGACCTCCTCCTTTTTTTGAAGTCAGTAATAAAGACACTTGGCAGTAACAAAAAAATACATAGTATTTTAAAAACATCCACAAAATTATTAGATACTAGCTGATCGCCGTAGCTCCGCCCGCGTGATTTCCCGACAATACCGGGATAAAAATTAGCCTGTGTTACTCAGGGTGAATGTAGCTTTCCAATGGTGAAAGAATTTTTGATATCGGCACAGTTGTTTTTGAGTTTATTCATTACAAATAAAAATACAAATCTTTACTTTTTATAATAATAGTATAGATGCACTCTGAACTTTAGTTTGCTAACAAATGCAGTTAAATGTTGGTAAGTATACTAAACGTCGGATAACGGGTAACAAGGCGCTGAGAAGGCAGAACTTCAAAGAGTCGACAGTAAGGGTAACGGAAAATATAAATGTGTAAATGATGTCAAAACTTTCTTTAGAGATCATTTTATTTGACATTTTTGTCTTGTAAACTTTCCGTTACATGATACTTCTTTTTTAAATTCCGCTACCGCTCTCACGTCCGTTGCCGGACTCTGGTACGCACGCAGAAGATATTTCCAGTGCGGCAGCGTGGTGAATGACCAGTGTGTTCGTTACCGTACAAATATAGGCCCAGATCCTGTTCAAATATCATAATGCGTGGCGTACGTCGCATGTGAATGATGAGTTTGCCCGTCCCTTTAAGGTTTTCTTTCTTGAATTAAGTAAAATTTCGAGGTAATTGTGAGTACGGATAAGATCATTACATAATTATAAAAGAAAGTTGATCATTAAAACTACGCAACGGATTTTGATACGGTTTTCACCAATGGATAGAGTGGTTCTCGAGAAAGGTTTTTAATATAATTTGTCAAGGTGTAGGGTGTCAGGGTGAAGGCGGGGGCATCTGCTAGTGTTGAGTAAACTTTTATTCCTGTTTTGAACAATAAAATATATTTGTTTATAAATCGTGTTAAATATTTCATGTTACACATCAATTTAATAACTATCGCAAATAAAGTTTTACTTTTCGTTTTATGGTCGGTAGGTTGTCCGTTTGGCCTCGCTAACGACATTAACACCGCTTCCTAAAATCAACACCACAACAACTTCTACCCACAGTCACAGAATAAGGAATAGTACTTACATACAGAACTTGCACTCCGACGTTAATTAAAGCACATTCTTTTGTTTACACAGAACATCACTCGAACGTTAGGGTTACATTAAAATATATATCAGTATAATTTGACCAATAATTATGACGTTATTGCCTCAATATCAACTCTATGGCCAATGACGTGTCACAAACAAGAAACAACCCTTACTGATTTACAACTTCAAGTTGACGCTAACGTCACGTATTTTTTGCGGTTGTTAGGCGAGTGACATAGGCCTGCCACAGTCTAAAACAACAATGTCGCTCGTTTTAAAACAATAGAGATGTTGTCCTGCCGTCAAGTATAGTATTTACTTGTTTATTTAATATGTTTTTTTTTTAATTGAATAAGCTCCGTAACGACTGAACCGATTTCAGAAATTATTTCACTGATTTGTTGCTACATAATCTCGGAGTAACATAGACTTTTTATCCAGGTAATGTGTTCCCACGGGAATCGGAATTTTTTTTTTTAATGTTGTTGGATATGCTCACACAAACTAAGCTATAAGCTTGTCCTATGGGATCTAGACAACTGATAAACATACTTATATATTTCTAAATACATAGATATTATACATAGAACACATCCAAACTCCGAAACAAACATTTGTGGATCACACAAATAATTTGATTCGACCCGGAATCGAACCTGGGACCTCAGAGACAGCAGTCGAATTCTCATACCACTGCGCCGATTGACCAACGATTTGAACTGATATTGAAGTTAAGGGTCAAAATAATAAATAAAATGTGGTGTAATTATTAATAGTGTTCTTTGCATTTTGATGTTAGAAGGGAGAGAAATAGAAAGCCATTCCTCGAATTAGATCTGAATTACTTTAGTAAATGTCGAGAATAGGTACCTAATTTACGAACAGTTTTACAGTTAGTAATGACCGGACAACCTTGTGTTGATAATAGATAAGCACGTACCTAATGCACTTGGATTTAGTAAGATTAGACATACAATAGTTAGATTTGAAGCCAGAATAGTAAGCCAAAAATAATGAATATTGATTTTTATGATCTGTTGGAGTTTTAGATGCAATTTTAGAAAAATAATTTACAAAAATCCTTCCATCAATAGAATTCCATTATAGAAGTCCTTATAGTTCTATATATATATATATATATATATATATATATATATATATATATATATAAACAAAGCAGTGTTAGTTAAGAGATTAATGGCTCGAGAACGGCTTGACCGACTTCGCTAATTGTTTTTTCGTTGTGTTCGTACCATAACTTCTTTCTGGAAGAAAAAATATTGTTGTTCGGATATACATAATTATACACTAAACATAATTATATCTCCGCGTCATTGCCGACTGGGAAGGTTCCCAGAATGCTGGCTGTGTTGCCACGTTGGATGGCGATACTTATTCTTTTGACCAGAAAATAACCAGCCTTCTGGTCCTTAGAAGCATCGATTAAGCGTTGTTCGGAACATTAGCAAATAGGTACAAAATAGGTACAATTAGGTACATAGTTCACCGGAACAACTATAAAAAATAAAAGCCAAAATGTGAATGGATGAAAATATGGACGTTTGTTACTATTCCACGCAAAAATTACTGAACTACTTTTAGCCCTGCATTGGGTTGCCCTGAGAATTTCAGTCGAGAAAACAATTTCATGCAGCTTGACCTGCGGGCATCAGCTTGTCCTTTATAAATGAATAAGTTTGTTTCAGCTGAAATTTGAAACTAAAGTTGTGAAGAGACATGCTGCTTCAAACTGGAAACAAGTTTCTGTAAGAAGCAGCAACGGGGAAACTAGCAAGAACTTTAAAACTATCAGATTCAGTTGTCCTAACTAAATAAGACCACTTAATGAATATTGGAAGGGTTGTTCTGAAATTCAGTATTGTAATATATATTAAATTTAAATGGAAATTAGTATCAGAACACTGAATAAATCATAGCCTCCGGTTATTATTTGACTAGCACTCGAACTCACTAACACCTCCCATGGTGGCTATGAATTAATGAACTGTAATTAACGCGATTTTTTTATAAATGGTATATATCCACATGAAATAGCCAGGTGATAAATTTTAGGGTTTTTCAGGGTTCCGTAGTTCAAATTTCGGAACCCTTAAAGTTTCGTCATGTCTGTCCGTCCGTCTGTCCTTGGCTTTCCTCCTAAATAGTGAGTACTATAAACATGACTTTTTGCATGGATATGTGTATTTACTACGTTGACAAAGTGCTAATAGCAAATTATGTTTTTTTTTGTATAAGTCCCCTCCACGTAACCAGAATTTGGTTTTTTTCTTGTATCTACTCCGGAGTGTGGGGTATCATTAGATAGGTCTTTTAAAAACATCACATAAACGGTAATACGTTAGGATTTTTTTTAATTCGAGATACACAATTCAGTCATTTAAGATTGAGACCTTAGACCGGTATAAGAATACTTTTTAATTATAGAGCCGAGGGCTTCGGACCGAAACATACACACATATCACACATACAACCCCTCTGGGGTTTGTAGAGGTGCACTACACACCCACAATTTGCCAGTATTTTTAGTCCCACGTAATAGGGGGCAAGCCTTCACTGGGCACACATAATGGGTTATGTCCAAAATGGCCGAATTAATTTAATAAAATGTAGCCATGTAAAATTGAAAAAAAAATACCCTTTGCATTGCGGTGAAATGTTTCAGCAACAAAATCTGACGTGCCAACCGCTATGGCACAGCCAATAAAAGTGGGCGTCTCGGACTTCGGACCGACAGGGTGTTATATTATGTCTTGAACAGGAAAGTTTAAAAAAAACCTACATTCTCTTATTCCCTTCCCCTCAAGATTCTTGCCTTCAACTTGTAGAACATAGCTCATAGACAGTTAAATTCAAACAAGATTGTACGACCATTTTAAATTATACGCTCGTTTTACCCGACAGCGTATCGCTCAGAATTTATGAGCCTGCAAATATTCAATACATTAAAAGTGATTCACGTCCTTCAAGAATCATAAAACTTTTACAGGTGGACACAGCGCTGTAAATGACAATCGAAAAGTATAGGCATATTTGTATATGCCTATACTTTTATAGTTGACATTTCCCTGTCACCTACATACAATAACATACTATGCAAGAGTTCTATCTAGATTAAATAACAGTTAGTGCTGTTTAATCTATGGTAACAGTAGATATTGTGTTTCATTACATTAACTAAATCTATCCTAACCTATCCGAAATTTAAATTAAAAAGCCCTAACCTATCCAAGTCGGATTGATGTAAACATGGAGGATATAAGATATACAAACACATAAAAATTATAACTTATGTTGATTCTCGTGTTAGAGTAAAATATTTAAAAAAAAACAATTTTTGTCCGTATCAATGTTCACGTTAATCTCTTAGAGTAAACACGGGATAAAACCCGTCCCCAAAGATGCGGGGTAACACCCGACCACCACGCAGCGGCCACACAGGTGGCGAAGATTCGCCGAACGCCGCTGGGAAATCTTTCAGTGCTTACGGGAGGAGCTCGGTAATGGACGTAGGTTCGATAGCAGCCTAGGACCGCGGATTCAAAAAGAAAAATCCTTCAGTCAATCCAATATCTGTGGCAAAGCAGACAAGTATATTCTGTGACCTTTTGTTAGTATTGTACTATTCGTATTGTGTTTGAAAGTCAAAATCCAGATGTAACATTTCTATTACCTGCAATCTTCATTCTATTCTATTCATTTAAATTGACCATTTTATAGCGCTGGAAGCAGATGCGAGGAAGCTCTTCAAGCTAATAAGCTTCTAATAGCTTCGTCATTCCCAATTTCCCCAGAAATATACCACTGAGTAAATAAAAACCCTTTAATAGTAACTAAAAAACCTTAAAAAAACTTACTATTGTGCCCGGTTACGGCAATAGGCTATTACGTGTGGAGGAGTGGGTGTGTAATGCACTTCTGCCTACCCCTCGGGGATATCGTCGTGATATAACATGAATGTAATAATTGTAAGTAATAATGAAGTTTTGGTTCTGAACTCAAAGGTGCAAACTAATGAAACAATTTTTCCCATTTTTAAAGATATTCATTCATTCATTTCAAGATTTTACAGGTTTAAACGTAAGCCAACCTCACCTGCAAGGCACCTGCCGATAAACGATTGAGGCTAAAGGAAACATAAAATCTCGGCCATGTGGCACAAGCAAAGATACTGGCAAAAAGTAGTTGAATAGGGTAAATGTGGGAAAGACGCTATACTTTTTGCAGAAAGTAGAATAAAAAATAACGTACAATCGATCCGTTTAATTTTATTTTTACAAAGTACAACATAAAGAACATTTAAAATTTTTTTTTTTTACAAACACTGCTCGTATTTGTCTAGAAAATTTTATTGTATAGCTGAGGTGGTAATGGTAAGGCGCCTACTCATGGTACAAATAGGTTCTGATACATGAGGCACTCTAAAAGTTTTTATCGGAACTATTTGAATTTCGAATGTTATATTTTTTTTTCATAATAAAAAATTTTTCTTAGTAATAAAAAAAACAATTGGCAGGAAATCATTTGTCAATTGTTTTTTATCACACATCAAAGTTCTACGTATGCAACGAAAATGGAATTAAGTCGAAAAGATTTTATAGCGATGATTTTTTATGATTTTGAAAGTTCACTCGTGGGATAACGTGGGCTTTTTTCCATGATGATGGGAAACAATTGGATACCAAGGAATAGTTGATGATGTGGGTTGTGGGGTGTGGTGAGGACAGGGATAATATGATTTAATTTAGGCAGGAGCATTTGGAGTTGAAGCCCATCATCGCCGACGGCCTTAGAGGAAATAGATCGTATCTGCTTCTTAACATCCGACTCTGTAACCGGTTGAAATGAGAAAGAAGTATTTAATGGCAAAGGAAGAGATGCTAAATAATTTAACGTTGATATTTTATCGTCCTCAGAGATACTTGTCGGAGACCTCGAAAAATGAACATTCATTTCATCGAGGTCCATGTCAGTAGCAATACCATCGTCCACGCGCTACGGTAACCTACGGTTCTTAGGAATCGCCATACTTCAGACGTGTTAAGACTTTGAATTGATTCGTGGATGTGGTTACGTTTAGCATCTCTACACAAACGATTGCAGCGGTTACGTAGACTCTTGTACCGACCCCAATTTTCCTCAGTAGGATATTTGCGATACTTACGTTTAGCCCTATCTCGATCTGCCATGGCTGATCTAACCGTTTCAGTTAGCCAAGCCGCCGGCAGATGCCTAACCTTAACCTTCCTAAGTGGTGCATGTACATTGTAAATTCCCAACACATTATGAGTAAATATATTCACCTTACCATCCAAGTTATCACAGTCGTAAATGGCAGACCAGTCCACACCACCCACATCGTCCCCCAACCTCTCCAGATTTATGCTTTTAAAACTACGAAGAAAAATATATTTGCACTTGCGCTTCGGAGGGCGAATTTTATAGGAAAGATACAACAGGTCATGGTGAGAGAAGGGGGCAGGAAGCTGTCCATGAGTTGCAACTTTGTACAAGTCAGAAACTAGTATAAGGTCTATGAGAGAAGGTGCACAGTTAGGTTGTCGGTGCGTAACATCTAAGGGCAGGACATGCATATCCATAGAGGAAACGAGGGTCCGAAGCTTCTTGCTACGAGAGTCATCTTCGAGAAGGCAGGTGTTGAAGTCTCCGAGGATAATTCTGTGTTCATATAAAGATGTAAGATTTTCAAGAGTAGTTTCAAAAGAGGAGAAATAATTAATCTTGCAAGACGGACTGTAATATACACCTAGAAGCGTCTTAACATGCTTAAAGTCTATCTCAAGGAAAAGATGTTCAGCAGAACCAGAATATGCACTCGGACATTGAAATAGTTAGGATAAGCGGAAAAAATAGAGGAAAGTTGGCTGCCAAGATTTATGGAATCACCCCCACTGTCTGCACTAATAAAACTATCTTCAGACACACAAGAAGTGAAGGAGTCACTTAGATCATCTTCCGACATAAAAGGCAAATATGAAAATAAAGAACTTTAAGTATGTACTTACCTATAAATAACAATTATCTACTTATATAGTAAACTATAGTTTAGTTTAATAAAATAAATATATATAAATATTAATAAGAATATTACTGTCAGCTTGCTTCGTCCTCTTTGCACTCGCCAGCCGCATACACAAAATTAATAAGATATAAATACTCTTTTATACCCAATCCTATTCCACAGAATTTATTATGTATTCGGACACACACATCAAAAACAAACAACCAAAAATCAAGTAGTACAGTCATGACAACTTCGTCCATAATTGCAAAGACAAACCCTTCGGTTTCTCCAAATAGATTACCGAATCGTAGCCAGAATACTGATGATTTTAAATCAATATCAGGTCCATGTAGGGCCTGATAGAAACGTCCATGTAACTCTTTACTCTTCTATACATCCATGCGGTCATTGGTACTTAGTATTATGGGTTTGCGCCAGTTCTCTTTAGCCAAACCGAGCGGGGTAATCCGTTGTCTACTGCAGCAACATCACGATGCAAATCCTCGTCCACCCGCAGGAAGTATTCCCTAAGATTGCACACCTCACGGTTGTGAAGGGTCTTAGCATTAAGAAAGCCTCGGCCCCCACACTTCCGTGGTATGTACAACCTCATTACAGATGAATTCGGATGATGCATTCGGTATGTAGTGAGTAGCGTACGGACTTTTCTATCCAGGGCGTCAAGTTCTGTCTGAGTCCATCTAAGTGTGCCAAACGAGTACACTAAAACTGGCATGACCCAACTATTGTAGGCTCGCACCTTGTTACCGCCCGATAAAAGACTCTTAAGAACTTTTTTCAGGCTTCCAAAGAAGCGTTCCCTTAATAATTGTTTCATGTCAGTCTCTGAAATGCCTAACGCTTGTGACATACCCAGATATTTATAAGTATCGGTTGCCGAAAGGGACCTAAGTTGGGTGGAATCCGAAAGTTGTATTCTTTCGGAATCCACTATCCCACCCTTCTTCACATGCATGCTTGCACATTTGTCTACGCCAAATTCCATTCTGATAGAATTACTAAAGGTTTCCGTTCCCTTTACTATTATTATTTCATTTATTCAAATACTTAACATATTTATTACATTTTTAATTAGATTTATAAAAAAGTAAATACATTTAAAAATATAAAAAACAGTGACCCACCAGTAGCGGAGTAGGACCCAAACTACCGGCGGTAGAGGCTACAGGCTGAGAAACCTCCTAACAATACGGCACGTGTCGAGGATAACAGCCTTCTGAATCTGACCCTTGATCCAACAATCTAACGAGAGTATCTTGAGGTGGTGATCGAAACTCTTCGCTATTAATCCGTTAGCTGAAACGACCATCGGCACAATGATCGTCGAGCCTACGTCCCACATGGCGGTTATCTCGAAGGACAGATCAAGGTACTTACTAAGTTTGTCCTTCTCTGCCTTCACGAGATTCTCGTCATGCGGGACGGCGACATCGACGAGCACTGCCCGACGTTGGGTCCGATCAACCAGCACAATATCAGGCCTATTGGCAACAATAGTCCTGTCCGTGATGATTGATCGGTCCCAGTAGAGCAACGCACGACCATTATCGAGAACTGGCACTGGTGTGTACTTATAATATGGTACCTCGGACTCAAAAAGGCCGTATTGAAGAGCAAGGTGCTGATGGATGATCCTGGCTACTTGATTGTGCCTATGCAAGTATTCGCTGTGAGCAAAATACGAACAACCGGAAATAATATGGCGAAGTGATTCACCAGGACGGTGGCATGCTCGACAAATGTCGACCGTACCGTCCTTCATGATGTATTTCCGATAGTTGTTCGTCTTGATAACCTCATCTGCAATTGCACAGGCAAAACCTTCAGTTTCCCCAAAGAGGTCCCCAAAACGCAGCCAGTTCACCGAAGCGAGCAGGTCTACGTCGGGTCCTGTTAAGACCCGGTAGAACCGCCCGTGTAGCTCTTTAGTCTTCTATACGTCCCTACGGTCTTCAGTACCTAGCACCTTTGGTTTACGCCAGTTCTCGTTAGCCAAGGAAAGAGGTGTCAGGCCCTTGTCAACCATCACGACATCGCAATGAATGTCACACCCGTTCTGTAGAAAGTATTCTCGCAGACTGCACACTTCACGGTTGTGGAGGTTCTTGGCATTCAAAAAGCCTCGACCCCCCCACTTCCGCGGAATGTACAGTCTCATGACAGAAGATCGTGGGTGTAACATTCGATGCGATGTCAGTTGTTGACGGACTCGCCTATCCAGGGCGTCTAGTTCCGTTTGAGTCCACCTAAGTATGCCAAAGGAGTACAACAATAAAGGTATCACCCAACCGTTGAAAGCCCGCATTTTGTTACCACCGGACAAAGATCTGTTAAGAACTTTTGTCAGGCGGCCAAAAAAACGTTCTTTCACCGATTTCTTGATATCCTCTACCGCTATACCCAATGACTCTGACATACCTAGGTATTTGTATGTTTCGGTCTCGGAGAGAGATCTGAGAGTTATTATCTCAGAAAGTTGTAAATTCGGTGAATTTACAACCTTCCCCCGTTGTACATGCATAACACTAACCATGCACACTTATCAACACCGAACTCCATCTTAATGGCATTACTTAAAACTTCCGTAGTTTTTAATAATGTCACTAAATCTTGGTGCTTCAGTGTGAACAGTTTGAGGTCATCCATGTACATCAGGTGAGATAGAACCTCACCCCCTCTACGAAACCGATAGCCTAGCCCTGAATCCTTCAGCAATGTGCTAAGTGGATTCAGTGCTAAACAAAACCACAATGCACTTAAACTGTCGCCCTGGAATATACCACGCTCGATCCTTATCAAGCCTTGCGGATCAGAGGCGCACTCGCCACTACCTGGTTGACGAAGGACTGTGGTTCACTGTCCCATACACGAGACTAAGAAGGATTTAAGAGTCGGATTAATTTTATACAACTCTAAAATCCTCCTCAGCCATGAATGAGGCACCGAATCATAGGCCTTCTTGTAGTCAATCCAGGCAGTAGAGAGGGCATCCCTGCTCCGCTTGACTTGTTGGCTAATGGCCATATCAATGAGGAGTAGCTCCTTAGTACCACGAGACCCAGCCTTACATCCATTCTGAGCGTTATCTAAGATATTATTAGATACTATGTGCGAGTTTATTTTACTTCTCAGAATAGATGTAAGGAGCTTGTAGATGGTAGGTAAGCAAGTTATGGGTCTATAGTTTTTAGGTTCCGTGGTACTACCTGATTTATGGAGCAGGAAGGTGATGCCAGTGGTCATGAAAGCGGGTAAGGAACCAGACTCAAGGGCTTCTTGATACTGTGTTGCCAAGCGTTCATGCGAGCTCTGAATCCACTTTATCCAAAAGTTGTGCAATCCATCCGGCCCAGGACTTTTCCAGTTCGAGGCCGTGCGCATTGCACAACTAACGTCTTCGGAGTCTATGGTAATAGACTCCATGGGTTCGATGATACTGCATTTACGCTCGATGACACGGATCCAGTCGCCCTCCGAATGTTCGACGGGCACTGACCATATGTCACGCCAAAATTGATTCATGGTGTGAGCATCTGGCAGTTGTCCGTCGCTCAAACGTTGTCCAGTTCCCTCCCACTGTCGGTACACCTTCCTTTGGTCACTTTGGAAGATGCGATTCAGCCAGTATCTATTTACACGCTCTCTATAACGACGGATACGGCTTGCCCATGCATATACTTTCTGTTTCAGAAAGTCAATACGTTCCGTGACATTGGCTAAGTATTGCTGGGGACGAATACCGGTCCCAGCAAATGCCTGAGTCACGAAACGCATGTTCCGGGGACGACTATTTCCCCGGCTGAAAGAGATAAGCTTTGCAATGAGAGTCCTAAATGTGCCGATACGTCGCTCGATTCTTCCCTGCCATATGGGAACACCATCCGGTCGTGGTGCACGGTTAACTTCAGGGAATTTAACGCGTGCAACACGACAGGCGGCAATGGCTCCACAGTAAAGAATCGAGTGAGTATCAAGCAAATCACTGCTAGTCCGTAAGTACGGCTCTAGCAATGCATTCAGGGCTCCCATCAACGCCAGATTTCGTTTATGCATTGGCAAGCGTGGTAGCCGCGGTCTAGAATTAGGTATAAACCTATATTACGAGATCACATCTTCCAAAGTACTCCTCAATTGCTCGCTTACCTGGATAGATGTATCACTCGTATCATTTCCCGCGTCGGGTGCGGGCGTCGCTAACGTCACACTTGTAGCGACCGTCTGTGTCACAGGTGACGGTGCTCTTGTTGACACTGGAGCTGTACGAGTAGACAATACTTCCAGGCGTAGTCGATCAAGCACAGATTGATCCAACAACTTACATCGTTGGATAGCCGGCACTTGATCCGATAGTCGTTGGACGGCAACGGTCATTGTTGGTTCAAGAGCCTGAAACAAACGAAGCATCCTTGAACGGTACGCAGTCAGGTTGGTTTCCCCCTCTGTAGCCTCATAATATGCCCGCATGACGTTTTCATTGATGGATGAAGTCCATCGCATGCGGTGCACAATACCGCCGGTAGTGGGGACCCTACTCGAAGCTGGTAGGCTTCGGGGCCCCAAACTGCTCGGCGGCCGGCGTCTCCCTCGCCGGCGTACAGGTGTTGGCGACGTCGGCGGAGAGAAATACTCGTCACTTGAAGAGCTCGACGCCTCAGCGAGCACCTGTGTCAGCGATGTGCGGTCCGGTGCCTGCGAGGCGGAGTTTAGTGACGAGTCCGGGGGTGTTATTTGCGCATTTCTGCTTCTGGCTCTTGTTTGCATCTCAATCACTTCATTTTGAATTTAGCCATAATATTGTTTATATTTTCGTAGGTATTCATGTTACATTTTTTTTTTTTTAAATCCGCGGCCCGTTGTCGCGACCGCACCTACGTCCATTGCCGAGCGCCTCCGGTAGAGACTGAGAGAATTCCCGGTGGCGCCCGGCGGACCTTGGCCACCTGGGTGGCCACTGCGTGGTGGTCGGGTGTTACCCAGCATCTCTGGGGTCGTGTTTTATCCCGCGTTGGTGAGTGAAGGCGTGTATGGGGTGCAGCCCCACATCACGCTGCCCTTCTAGCCTGCTTCTGTAAGGACGGTGGGTTGCTAATCCATCGTCCTCAGGCCCCGATCATGGAGGTCGATGGTCCTGGGCGTAGTCACGTCTGCGGCATCCTCGCCGCACACTTCGGAACTCGGCGGGGAGGGTACGCTCCCTCACCCTACCGGCCGCCTCCTTTACGAGCATTACCTGCTCGCAGAAGGAAACGGCCGCGTTCCACTGACTCCCGCTAGAGACCATGGCTCTTAGCATGGTCTCCAGCGAGAGCGTATCTACGCCCAGGCCCACAACGAGGTCCCGGCGCTGACTCGTCCATGCTGAGCATTCCACCAACGTGTGGAATGCCGTGTCTACGCCGGAAGTCTCGCAGTGTTGACACGCGGGTGTGACCTCACGATGCATGCGAAACAGATACTCACCGAAGTTTCCGTGCCCGGTAATGATCTGTGTCGCACGATACGTGAGGCCACCGTGCTGCCTCTGCAGCCAGTCCTCCATGATCGGTCTCACCGCCGCGATGGTGGTGGTTCCCCACTTTGGTTGCTGAAGTCGCACCTTCCATGTCTCCATGAGATCCTGGCGGAGTTGGGACCGCTGGGCCTCGATTTCTATAGACGCAGGCCTGTGGTCCCGCTCCAGCGCCTCCTTGTGTCATTGGAACAATGCCGCAAGGGCTCTCGCTTCCAGTTCCCATGGAGGGGTCGCGGCTAGGAGACATGCAGCCTCTAGGGAGATCGTGCGGTACCCTCTTATTGTTCTGACGGCCAAGGTCCTTAACGATCTGTGTAAAACAGCAGCGTTGTTGGCCGTCAGACTCGGCGCCCATACGGGAGCCCCGTACACGGCCATACTCCGCACGATCCCCAGGTACAGTCTCCTGCAGGAAGCGTTGGGTCCCTTTAAGTTGGGCATCAGTCGCGAAAGCGCGGCTGTCACCCCCGTCACTTTAGGGACCAAACTTCGGAAGTGTGGTCCGAAGTTCCACCGGCTATCGAGTACGAGCCCCAGATACTTCATTGTGGGCTCGATGCCGATGCTAAGGCTCCCTATATTTACGCTGGATCCTGGAGGTGGACCGCGCCGAGGTCCGTGAAAACACAGAGCCTCGGACTTATTCAGTGCCACGTCCAGTCCCAGCCGCCGTATCCGACCCACGATTTCAGCAACCCCAGTCGTGACCTTGAGTGTTGCCTCCTGGTGCGTTGCTCCTCGCGCTGTGACAAGGGTATCGTCAGCGTAGCAAGTTACGCTGACGCCCTCTGGCAACGCACCCCGCAACACCCAGTCGTATCCGATGTTCCACAGTAGTGGTCCTAGGACCGACCCCTGAGGAACACCGCACGACACATCTCGCCGAGCTAGGGTAAGTTATAGCCCTCTCGGATAAATATGCGGCGGTGGAGCGAGGGGGGCGGGGCCTCTTCGGCGCCCTCGCCGCGGTGGCTTGTGCCGCTTTTTTGGCGGCCTTCTTCCGCCTCTTTTTTGCTCCCACTACTTCCCATCCCTCCCGACTGGAAGGATGAGTAGCGGAGGTGGCATTAGACCTCCCTTTTCTCTTCGGCTTTGCCGTCGTGGCCGGCGGGGCTGGGCGGGCAGCAGACACACTTGAGCCAGACCTAGGAGCGCGAGCCCCACTGGCAGCCGCGTATGACATCGCGGGTCGCGCCAGTGGGGGGCGGTATGACCGGTCTTCAAGTACCCCGAGACGCCTCTCGATCGCCGCCAGAATCTGCGTGGCTGTTGGCGCAGTCTGCAGCGGCGATGCAGTAGGTGCTCCGGGCGCACTCCTGGGCGCCGCCCTTGGCACCGGTCTAGCCATGGGCGGAGACGGTGAAGGTCCGGTCGTCTGGGTCTCCGGAGGCCCCTTGACCAAAATGGTAAGGTTAGCGACCTCTTGTCGCAGGGCCTCCGTCTGCTTCCGGGAGGAGGCGAGCTCAGCAGTCAGACTCGCTACCTGGTCTCTGAGCTTCGCCTCCCCTTCGGAAACACTCCGCATGAGGAGCTACAGGAGGAGGAGGGACAGATGAGCGTCAGCGATGGCGTCCGACACCACCTTCTTCTTGCCCGGAAGGTTTTTGCCACCTTTCATGGTGGCAACGATCCGGGCAAGAGCCCCCATGAGCCCCCGCGCGGCCGGCACTTCTCTGTCCCTGCCGCTAGGCAAGAACGGCACCGTTATGCTGGGGTTTGGTGCCCGCCCCTTGGCGTCGTAGCCGGGCTTCCGGACTCGGACCGCTTTGACCGGTGGCTCCTCGCATTCGCTGGAGACCACCGATGTCGACGGACCGTCCTTCGGCGCGGGCTGCGTCTTCTTCACCAGCGCGCTCTTTTGTCGGCCCCTCTTCAAGTAAATAGAGCGCGTCGGCTCTGGCGCCGTCTCTGACTCCATGGTGCCGGGATCTGACTCACTATCAGTCCCGGCAGCAAATGGTAACTCGAACATTGAAGGCGTCGACGTCGCGATGCGACTGGGCAGCGCGACGCGAGCCTCCGTACCGCCAGGCAAATTCGGTGTCCGTGTATCCAGCGTTGGTGGGTCGTCGTTGTGGTCCGGCACCGCCCTGACAAGGGTAGTGTCGAGACCGGGGGTCACTAAATCTTTATCGGACTTATCCGACATTACAAATCTTCGTTAATTGATTCAGCCACTCAAGTATCGACCTTGAAGTTCGGTCACCCAACCTGCCACTCCGTTACGGTGGTCAGGTTGGGGTCCAGGGCGGACGGCGTGGACGTAGTCTAAAGATCACTTGGGGCCCCGCCCCATTCATATGACATGTGTCAAATCTTCTATGTTAATTTTGTAGACTTTGTTTATTGTTATAAATTAATATAAAATCATTTATTTATTGAATTTTTGCTTATATTAATTTGGTATCTGAAGTAATTGTATAAATTTAGGCAATAATTTGTAAATAAAAATATTAAAATATTTTAAGAATGAAAATGATGTTGAGATGTTCAGAGTTGCCAGTTTTTATTATTATTATTCTCTTTATTAACACTTAACACATATTTATTACATTTTTAAATAGATTTATAAAAAAATACATTTAAAAATATAAAAAACAGTAACCCACCGGCATCGGGTACAGGGACCAAGCTACCGGTGGTTAGGGCTCCAAAGACAGGAACTTCCGCACAATACGGGCCGTATTCAACAGAACCGCCTTCTGCATCAAGCCCTTGATCCAGCTGCCTAACCCGAGCCTCTGTAAGTGGAGGTCGAGGCTCTTGGCTATTAGACCATGCGCAGATACGACTATCGGAACAATAATCGCCGAATCCACATCCCACATGTCGACAATCTCGTGAGCTAGGTCTAAATATTTTTTATATTTTTTTTTTTTTTAATATTTTTTTTAATTTTTTTATTCTCTATATTTTTTATTATTATTTTTTTTTTTTGCAACTATGCAATAGCTTAACCGCGGCAGTCTCCGAGTGCCACACGTCATTTTTTTTTATCAGTTACGGGTCCCATCTGTACAATTCCACTTGAAGATCAAAAGAGTGTTAATGCCGAGTGGTATTGTACCATTTGTTTACCCAGGGTGTTAGAAAAAGTTCGCGAAAGACGACCCAAAAGCCGCGTTCTCCTTCATCATGACACCGCTTGTTCACACACGGCCAACAAAACAAAGTAATTTTTAGCTTCCGAAAAAGTACAACTCGTCACCCATCCTGCGTATAGCCCCGACCTAGCGCCCTGTGATTTTTTTTTTTTTTTTTTTTTTTTATATTTAGGTCGACAAATTGACGCCACTCGCCTGATGGTAAGCTGAGGCGACGTCTGGCAATTGAGGGCGACTCTCACAGTACACAGGAATACTATAGAGAATGGCCCTCAACTTGACGACCCTGTAATGTGCCTCTTCACGCTTCGCTTAAAGAGCCCAGGGTTATATGTAAGAGGAAACACGTGCGCAGGCAGGGCGTTCCAAGCCACCATCGTTCGGCAGAGAAACGATCGTTTAAAACGCTCGGTTCTCGCGAAGACGGTTTCCACGGTATGAGGGTGACATCTCTGCCCGGCACGCGTTGTTCGGGATCGGAAGGGAGAGGGTGGGATCAGGTTGAAGAGCTCTTCAGAACACTCACCGTGGTAAATACGGTAGAACGCGGCCAAGGAAGCAATTGTTCGGCGCTGGGCTAGCGGCTCAAGGCTTCCCGTTACCTCCGGACAGTCTATAATGCGAACAGCGCGTCGCTGCATAGCGTCGAGTGCGTCCAGCAAATACTTCGCGGAGCCGTCCCAGAGGTGAGAGCAGTATTCAACGCAGGGTCTAATCTGCGTTTTGTACAGCAGACACCTCTGGTGCGGTGTAAAGAATCGCTTTACCTTGTTCAGTATTCCTAGTTTCCGCGAAGCTAGCCCAATACATCTCTCAATGTATTTTGTGTTATTGAGCTCTCGACGAACGTCTATGCCAAGGATGTCTAGATTGTCCTTCATTGGTAATATTGCATTCTGAAGAGTGGGTAGGGGAAGGAAAGGGGATTTTTTCGCTGTAAATGCACACGCCTGTGTTTTGTGGGCATTGAACTCGACCAAGTTCTCGGCACCCCATTGGGAGATACTGTCGAGGCTTCGGTCGAGATCACCCACGAGATGTCGTCTCTCCTCCTCTATCACAGATCGCCCCGCCGTCGGACGAACCGAGTAACTCCCGTGCAATGTACTGTCATCTGCATAGCAATGAATGTTCCCGAGGGAAAGCATATCATTGATATGCAGAAGAAAGAGAGTTGGTGACAGTACGGACCCCTGCGGTACCCCGGCATTCACTTGCAAAAAGCGAGAAACCTGGCCATCGCAGAGGACCCGCACTCGGCGCTCGTTTAAAAAACTGGCAATCCAGCTGCACAGTTGAGGAGGTAGACCATATGCCGGAAGCTTGGAAAGGAGCGAAGCATGCCAGACCCTATCGAAAGCTTTGGCGATGTCCAGGCTAATATAACTTTTCCATAGCCCCACCCCATACATGCGTGACGAATGCCAGGAGGTCACCCGTTGATCGTTTTGGCCTGAAGCCATATTGCCGATCATTGATTAGCGAGTGATCCTCCAGGTATCGCATGAGCTGCTTATTAATAAGAAGCTCGAGCACCTTGCAAATGACTGAGGTAACAGCTATGGGTCGATAGTTGCCTGGATCGGATCGATCCCCTTTCTTGGGGATCGGTTGTACGTTCGCCTCCTTCCAGGCCTCCGGCACGAGGCCTGTAGAGTATGACAGGCGGTACAGACGCGTTAATACTGGAGACAACTCAGCAGCACATTTTCGTAGCACCACCGCCGGAATGCCGTCAGGGCCACTGGCTTTCCGCGTGTCGAGTGACCGCAGCACTGCCCGTACATCACATTGCCTGATAACAATATCAGGCATAGTGTGGCCACAGTTGGCGATGGCGGGGGGCTGCAGGCCACGGTCATCGACCCGGGAATTAGCCGCAAAGAGGTCTGCGAGCATGTCCGCCTTCTCTTGGGCTTTGTGAGCCAGTGATCCATCAGGAAAACGCAGTGGTGGCAGCGAGGGTTGACAAAAATTTGACTGTACGGCTTTGGCCAGTTGCCAGTATCCACGGCTGCCCGTGGGATGGGATGTGAGCTCCTGACCAAGCCGTGCGACGCGCTGGGCATCCGCTCTCTTGAAGGCCCTCTTGCTGAACCTAGTGGCCCGATTGTACGCTGCTTTGAGGCGGTTCACGTTCGGGTCACGTGCCGCCCGAGCCCTGACCCAGGCGCGATATGCCGACTGCTTTTTCTGGACAGCCTCGGCACATTCACGCCCGAACCAGGGGCGAGCTTTGCGGATGCTGGCGACATCAGTGAAAGGGATATAATATTCTATCCCTAGACTGATCTCGCCAGCAATGGCAGCAGCGCTATCCGAAGGCGCCTTCCCTACAAAGCAGCGCTGGCTCCACGGGATGGACGCAAAGTAATCGCGGAGACCGTCCCAGTCTGCCGACGAGTAGTGCCATAGTCGTCGAGTCATTTGTTCAGCACGAGCAGGCGGTGGCACTTGGAAGCTGGCGTGCACCACACAGTGGTCGGATGTGCCCAGTGGGGCGCGTACCGACACACTGTACTCGGCTGGGCGACTCGTCAGCAGTAGATCCAGCAAGGCGGGCGTGTGGTCTGACCTGTCAGGTATCCGGGTGATCCCCCGTACCATCTGGGTCAGCCCGTGGGAGAGAGCGAATGCATGGGCGGTTCGTCCCGCATGATCGGTCCTAAGGGACCCCAGCCACTCAACGTGATGACCGTTAAAGTCCCCCAGGAAAACCAGGTCAGCGTTCGGGAACCGCACCTGCGCATCGTCAGCCATCTCGCTGAGGTATTCGAAAAGCCTTGTTGTCCCAGTGTCCCCTGTGTGGGAGCGGTAGACGCACACGTAGATCTGGCTCATGGAGCCATGATCCACGTGCAGCCAAAGGACGGAGTAGGAGGGGTTCTCCAGACAGCGCAACCGGCGGCAGCAAACATCCGCCCTAACGAACACGCACACCCCGGCTTTATCGCGGAATTGTTCTTCAATGATATAGCCCGGGTAACAGAGGTACGACGTGTCGTCAGGGCGGCGTATCTGTGTCTCCGTTAGGAACATCACAGAAGGCCGTGCCGACTCCAGGTGATGGTGGACGGTATCGAGGTTTGCATGGAGTCCGCGGATATTCGCGAACTCCACCTCAAACGAAGTCAACTTTGTGGGGTTTCTAGGGGCCGCTGTGTACCGTCTATTCTCTTGTTGCACTGTCATTTTGAAATATGGGGAAGCGTGAAGACAGGGCGATATTTGGTGCGGCAGTAAGTGACAAAGTGCAGAGGCTAGCTTCGTCTAGAACCGTGTGGTTAGGTCGGAGCCGACCCGCCGGACGGAAGGGCTCCCAAACCCCCCTGATGCAAGGCCGCCGCTACCCCACACCGGTTACCACCCGGAGCGGCGACCCCACAACAGGATTATGCGCAACATGTGGGGCAGCCTACTGGGGTGGTTGGTCCCAGGCGGGCCCCATGACTATGTTGCGGGCGGCCGCGGCAACGCCGTTGCTAAGGGTCTCCCTGGCCGGCGAATCGACCCACACCACCCACACTAGACTCAGCTTCGCCCCCACTGGACCCCTGCCTGCCGCACCATACACCGCCCCGGGCCCGGCAGTGCAGCTGCTGAACCCCTAACGCAACCCAGCCTGGGCTGGGTTACTTGGGGGGCTTTAGCACAGCTGCACGGTGGTACCCCCCGGACCAACACTGTTGTACCACCTGGTATCCACGTAGGGGCCAAAGCCACCACATGGGTACCGTAATATACGAACCTCGTCCGTTAATCAGCAGGTGCGCCACTAGCAGGTGAGGTCGCTGGGGCCCGATAGATGTAAGAAGGACCCCTTTGCACCCGTGTGATTTCTGTATTTTCCCCAAAATCAATGATTTGATGAGAGGTTTCACTTTTACCAACTCCGAAGAGGTAGTGATAGCGTTCAATTAGCACGTAGAAAACATGACTTCAGATCTGTGGTCCTCCTGTTTTAAAAAATGGTTCGATCGCATGAAAAATGTTAAAAATGTAAAGGAGAGTATTTTGAAAAGCAATAAACAAAATATTTTGGTTTTAACATGTTGTTTTTTTAAGTTACGCAAAATTATAGTGTGACCTACGTATCCGTAGTCTATTGTCATAATTTTTGACATTTCGGCCTTTTTCACTTTTTCTGTAGCTATAATTGAATAGTAGTCTCTGCCTACCCTAATGGGAAAGAGGCGTGAAAATATGAATGTATGTAAATTGAATATCTTCCGTTCACAGCCCTCTGAGGTAAATATTCTTCCTCACAGTACATATATTTTGGCAATAAATAAACAATAAAAGTAGCATAAATTTAATATATACAACCTTCTCATTTTTACAAAAGGTAGCATCTCTACACATTTTATGGGTAAGATGCCGTAGGTTAATAAAGCGCCAAATATTTAAACCGAAACTTACCTTACTGTTTCTTTATTTAACATGCAACAATAATTGAAACCGCATAATTGAAAACACAAGTTTCGTTACTATTAACACGATAGAAAATAATATTTTTGGAAAGATATTTATCACTCTCGTGCATCCGAATACGCACTGACGTGTTTAGTACATTGCCCCTATGGGTAGCTAAGAATAGTGAAAAATATAGACATTTCTTTTTTAAATAGGTACCGAATTATCAAAATGGCGTCTCTCCTCATATGGCGTCTGCCCCACAGGCGTGATTATAAGTATGTATATACTATAGTCTCAGTATACATTATTGTGTTTATAGCCAAATTTTCACTATTACGTTTATCACAATGGTTTCGTTAAGCTCAAATGTTAAAGCCATTTGGCTGAAATGTCGGTCAGTTATCCTCAACTGCTTGTGCTCACGTAAAGTTTGGGTGTCGCGTGAAATAGTTGTTACTACGAGTCGAGTTATCGCCCCTGGCTATTAAACAACACGCCTTCAATTACACTAGTTTAGACTAACAGTAAAGTTTATTGATGTCAATATTTAGCTTTGAAAAGTTATCTGTAACGACATAATATTCACCTCACGCTGCAGTAGTGTGTGACACTCTACTTCATACGGTCCTGGGCTGGAAATTTTATTATTATTTAACTAGCTTATGCCTGCGGGCTAAGGAGGTTGATAGGTCCTCTTAGCACACATGTTAGTTGCTATTTAGTCCAGGCATAACTTAGTCAACCCATTAACTTTACTATAATATGAGACATGAGATGAGTTTTATTGCCGGGTTCTTTCTCACTGGTTCTACCTATTGCGTTGCAAATCTGTCAGTAAATGTTACTGTAATAGCAGTTTTTACTTTTCTTATAAAGAACTTTCATACATAACTGACTTTCAAAAGTGTTACCTTGTAACCTAATTGAATAAAGAAATTTTTCATTTTCATTGTGACGAATCTTTGTGTTAATCTATAAGTGGGAAGAACGAATTAACCTAAACCTATCGTCCGGTTGATTTAACATGACATGCGGTTGCTCCCAACTTCAGAGGTTGGTTGGGGACACTTGAAATAATCAATACAACGTTACTCTTTTTGCTAATGAAGCAATCATGTCTATATTTAATCTTACACTCGAGAGCTAAACTTTAGCAGGATTTATTTTGTAATGTGAATATTTATGAGTAGGTGCATGCTTATGCCCTCCACTTGGTCTGGTTAAGCTTAGTTCTTCTAGGAACATATTTTGTTTGCCTAGTTCCCATCTATAATTAGTTAAAGTATGTTTATCAGTAATCTGGATCCAATAACAATAGCTTAAATCCTGAAATATATTTATTTTTGTTTACATGTATAATCGGTCAAGAGTGAAAATAAAAATGTACTCACCCTTCCATCGCGATGTTCTAGGGAGACAATTCAGGTGTTGGTTTTATCTGAAATCAAATAAAAAAGGTATATTCATATTGTTGTATAACTACGTCAACCACCAATACGTCTACATAACTAATAGTTAAATACAAATAAAGAGCCCAAAGACGGCAGACCAACTTTCATCAATATAAGTTCAGCGATAAAGATTTGAAATAAACCAAAGAGTGTTCTACTGCCATTTCGAGATATTTGGTTTTATTAGCTCAAAAGTTAGTGGTCAGAATAACCCCCCGTCTAAGTTCTAAAGTGTCTAAGGTCGAAAGTCAATTTGTCAATCTGTTTCGAAACCAACAACTTGGTTTAATTAAATTTTTATATAGATTTTTACTCTACCTACTTAGTATTGATTTGTCGTTGTGTTAATTCAGTTAAGCTGTTCTCGCTGTTAGGCTGTTCTCTCTAAGACAGTCTTGAGAATGCCTCGTGTAGAGGTGAAACATATGTCGACGTTATAATGTCTTCTATTTTAGCGAAAATAATGCTATTATATGAAAAAGTTTGAACATCATACTTACCATGTTTTTAAATTCAGTTAATTTTAATGAGGTATTCCTCGATGATCACCAATTTGATCATCACCAAAACGATGATCACCAAAACTATTCCTATCGAGGAATAGTTTCGGTGAATTTTAAACGATCATCACCTCTGGTGAGCATCGGCTCACCAGAGGTGATGATCGTTTAAAATTTTAATTTTATTAAAATTTTCTATTCCTCGATGATCACCAACCAATATCATTGACATAGTGCAGGGACTATATGAAAAATATCGACAGAAGAAAACATTTATATTGAATAAGACTAACTTTATCTATGTACATACTTTCTTTTATTACTAACTTTATGTATGTACATACTTATATTATTAACATGTATACATGTATGTTTGCAACCTCACAAAATACGATTTTTGTCCCATTTGTTCCATGTAATTTTATACTACTTTTGCCGCTGACATTATTTCAATAAAAATTATTTTAATTTTAAATTGTTTTATTTTTATGATCGCCTGGTACTTTTCCAGAATAATGAGTTCAAACAATCAATCGGTTTTCACTGAATTTCAAAGAATTTAAAATCTTGAAGGCTCTGATGTTGTTATGTATTCCTGGTACATTTGAGGTTTGTGTCTTTTATAATGGACAATCATTTTCATCTGTACTCGGTGCACCTGTTGACACATTTAAATAAACTAAACAGATCGAGATTCGAATGAGATTTCGAGAGTGCTTATGTAGTTCTGTAGTCCTAGTATTTTATTCAAGGTGCGTGTCATTTATAATAAAAGATGGCCTCACCATCAATGTGACTAACGAAATATGGGTACAATAAACAGCTCTGTCTACCTCATCAACGCATAAAACAGAAGAATCTATTTTAAGCCCGATCAAAGGTGAAGGGTTTCTGAACAAAACTTCTTCGAACACATTTTGAATAAACCAAACTGAGCGAGATAAGAGTTGGCGATTGCTCTTTTGTAGTTCTGTACTCCTAGTACTTTTGTTGTTTGTATATCTATGGAACTACTGGGTATATATTTAATAAAACAATTTAAAATTAAAATATTTTTTATTTAAATAATGTCAGCGGTAAAAGTAGTATAAAATTACATGGAACAAATGGGACAAAAATCGTATTTTGTAAGGTTGCAAAAACTCCATGTGGAACTGGCTACATGGAACTACTGGGAATAATCAGATTACTATACCAAACGCCAATAATAAGTTTGTCGTAGGTTACTTAACCCGCAGTGGAGTTTACTAAGGGGCGCTGCACACGGCTAAGATACTATAATAATTTTATCTTAAGATACAATATCGCTCAATAGCTAAATCAGTAACTGGTGATCAAGAAAGCTATAACACGCAGGCGGAGCTGCTAGTTCAATATAAATATTTTCTTCTGTCGATATTTTTTAGTTCCTGCACTATGTCACTGATATTGGTTGGTGATCATCGAGGAATAGAAAATTTTAATAAAATTAAAATTTTAAACGATCATCACCTCTGGTGAGCATCGAGGAATAGTTTTGGTGATCATCGTTTTGGTGACGATCAAATTGGTGATCATCGAGGAATACCTCATTTTAATTACGTATATAATGTGTCATGTACCCTTTCCATATCAAATGTACCTTGTATAAGTAATGTGTAGGTATTTATTCTGACTGTGAAATTATCCCATAAACATTTCAAATGGTTCATTCCGTCTGTAAATGTTTTTGAATAAACCAACATAAATCGAACGTTCTCAGATTGAAAATTTACATTCACGGAACGATATCCGTTTTGTTCGGCACCGTACGTACCAACATCACAAAATCAATAATTCAGCCGAAGTTTTCATATCCTCTCATCAAATATTCAGTTGGTTAACTTTTCGATAGAATACAGTCTCTTCACAACTTTTTAACCAACCCAAAGTTGTAAAAAAATTAAAGTGTTACGCATCATTTAATTTTTGCTCTTATTTGTATAATTAACAGCTGATCGTTTTCTATTGACGATACGAAGGAATGTTTTGACGTATGCTTAGAAATATTTTTACTACCGATACCTACCGCGTCCGAACGCACGCCGCCTTTATAGAGACATTGCCAAACGCTTAATCGATGCTTCTCAGGACCAGAAGCTGGTTATTTTCTGGCCCAAAGAATAAGTATCGCCATGCAACGTGGCAACACAGCCAGCATTCTGGGAACCTTCCCAGTCAGCAATGATGCGGAGGAGTTATTAAATGACATTTAGTAGTGTTAATATTTTAAATACATAATTATGTAAATTATTATTCTTATTGTAAATAAATTTAATTAGTACAGTCGTTATATTTCACGTTTAAAGAATAATTATATACTAAATGGTTTTGTAAAGTTTAAAAAAAATTAACTTTGAGGTACTTACTGATTTTATCTCTATGAAAATTAAGTAAATAAATAATGATATTTTCTTTCCTCAATAAAAATAAGTAATTTAGTATTGCAGATTAACTAACTGTAGAGCGCCGCGTGAAAATTCCTTTTGCACAACCATTTTATTAGCTCTAGAAATTTCTCAAAGCAAATAAGATAAAAAGCTTATTTGATGAACAATAGTTCCTCGCTGGAGTTCAGAAGCAAAGTTGCATTTTACAACCAGCTTATTGTAGCAATGCCTATTTAGTTTGTATAGTAACGTGAAAAAGGTTTAATTAATTATCGGACCCCTTTATTTTGTCGTAACCTTTTCGTATAAGGTTAATCTTTTTTGTAAAGAAACTTTTCAAAACCTTTTTTGAACAATTGATTTTTAAACATTTATTACGCCGTATTACTGATAACTTTTACTGAATTAAACATCAAATAAATTACTATGTCTGGGTAAAAAACTTCATAAAAATTCGTTCAGTAGGTTATCAAAACAGGACATATTCTTCGAGGGCAACAACGCGAGCGTTCGTTAGTTTTTGAAACCAAGTTAGACATTGTAGAAGGTTTAATCGTTATCAGCTCTAAAGAAATTCAAAGTTGACGCAAAAGTCTTGTTTGTAGTTTATTTAACTACGGGTTAAACAGGCGGGGTAAGGTGAGTCATCGAGATAATTTATGTTGACTTGTAGCCGACTAACGCCAGAGAGTATTATACGGTGAAAGGTTTTTGCAAACATAAAGTATACCAGTTACCGGTTATAGACTCTACTCCTTTTACGTAGGACCAACCACTTAGACTTGAATTACTGACAAAAGCCTCATATGCCACAGCCTACCCCTCAAGGGAACAGGTGTGATTATATAGACATAAGTATTTTGTGTGTTTTTGGTCTATAGACTTCACTGTTTGCATGTTATCGAAGCGAAGCGAGTGTCAAAAATAATATGCTGGAAAAAGTAGACTCCAATTTTCTTAATTACTCTTCCTTACTTGTAAAGTGACGGCAGAGTTTAATACTCTAACTACGAAATTGGTGTAATTTTCTACTAAATACCTCAAGTAGCAATGTGTAACAATGTCCTGACTCGGTGGCGTGGTTGGTACAGCATCCGCTTTCGACGCCGGAGTCTCGGATTGGATTCCCGATCGGGACAAACTTTGTGTGATGACACATACGTTTGTACCGAAGTGTGGGTGTTTCCTATGTAATCGTATAATATAGATGTATTTACAAAAAAAAATGTGTGTAAGTATTTATATCAGTTTATCTAGTACTCATATCACAAGCTCTGTTTAGTTTGAGACTAGATGGCGTTGTGTGAATTGTCCTAACATATTTATTGATTTATTATATATATTTAAAGCAAGTAACTATGTATGGGATTTGGAGTTAAACGCAACACGTCCGAAAGTAAATAGGTACATTTTACAGCATCTGATCTTGCTTAAACATCAGAAAATAGACTGAAAGATTTTGTTGCGAAAAGACAAAAGGCTTTTCAAAACTTTTAACTTTCTCGAAGACGCCATACAATTTTTTTCATTGAATGTTAACTTGGACCATTAAAGTAATTTGAAGTATTTTTGAGGTTTCTTTCGTTAAACTACTTACTTCAGAAATTACATTTAGAAGTAATGAAATGTTTTATAAGTTGTTTTTCATTGTCCTTCGATTCTCCGCAATATTAAGCAAAATTTATTTTTAATAATCTTTTGCGTGACTGAAACAAATTGTTGGCTTCAGAGTATAATTAAGAAAAAAATCTTGTCGGGTCAACCTCGTAGTTGGCATTTCTAATAAAATGATAAGATAAATATAAATATTCATAGATTCAAAAGACATAATTCTGAGGCCGTAGATATTAATAAGTTTGACGATAAAATAAATTATAAAAGCAAGTATAATTTTTTTCTAAGAAAGGATTTTGTTTTAAGTCAAAGTAAGCATATTTTAAGGTTTAATAAGACTGGTGATTAATTAAACGTTATATCAGTATAATACTAAAATAGTAAAGGAGATAAATTAATAACCGTAAATGGAAGATGATTTTGTTTCTCCATCTATACTAATATTACGAGTATAAAGAGAAAAGATTTGATTTTTTCTTTGAAGCGAATAGACTTCGAAACTAGTGATCCGATTTTGAAAATTCTCTTACTGATGGGTAGCTATTTTATCCGAGTAACATAATGTAGCCCGAGTAACATAGGCTACTAATACTAATAGTATACTAAATATATTTACATTACAAAATATCGTTTAAAAAATCCTCCGCGTTATTGCCGACTGGGAAGGTTCCCAGAATGCTAGCTGTGTTGCCACGTTGGATGGCGATACTTATTATTTGGGCCAGAAATTAGCCAGCCTTCTGGTCCTGAGAAGCTTCGATTGAGCGTTTAGCAATGACTCTATAAAGGCGGCGAGCGCTCGGACCCCATGCCCCTCAATGTCTCAACCCCAAACGGCTCAAATATGTAATCACATTTGAGGTTAGCATACTAATAACATAGTATAATGTGTTCCCATGAGAACCGGGAACAAGAAAACTATATCACGCGGGCATAGACGTGGCGATCAGTTCGTTAAAAATAAATGTACAAGTTTATATAAAATATATTTTTTTAATGTCAAAAATATTTGTGTTTAAGAGTACCTTTTTTTTTTTTTTTTTTTTTTTTTTTTTTTTTTTTTTTTTTTTTTTTAATTCCGCGGCCTGAGGCCGCGGCCGCTCTAACGTCCGTTGCCGGGCGTCTCTGGTTACTAGAAGAGGGTATGTCCAGTGGCGCCCGGCGGACTTTGACCAACTCTGTGGTCTCTTCGGGTGTTGGGTCGGGACGAGAATCCCGCGTCAGTGAGTGAATCTGGTTGCGTGCTATGGGGCAAAGGCCCTGCAGCACGCAACCCTTCTAGCCTGCTTCTGTAAGGACGGCGGATGGCGATCCCGCCGTCCTCAGGCCCCGATCATGGAGGTAAGAGTACCTAATCCATATTTAGTTCAATAAAAAAAGTAGGTACCTACTTCTTTTAGTCATTGGTCATGTAGAAATAAAAACCGGCCAAGTGCGAGTCGGACTTGCCCACAAAGAGACGTACCGGCATCGCAAAGTAATCACGTTTGTTGTGCATTAGTTTTTTGTTATTAGTAATATATTATCTATGAAAATTTATAATTTCTAACTATCACGGTTCATGATATACAACGTGAAGACAGACGGATGGACGGTGTCAGTGATATGGTTCCCGTTTTACCGTTTGTGTACGGAACCCTAAAAACTACAGTTAGGCGTAGATTAATACAATTTTGTTATTTTCAACGTGTCTTACTTTTAGCAACCACTTTACATAAAGGTTGCCAATCAAATAAATGAAAATGAATTGCTTTTCGTTAGTCTCGCTAAAATTGCTTGATATCTTTGTAGAAGTTCAGGAAAGGTTTAAAAGCTTTATTTATTTTAATTTAAGTTGGTACAAAGTTCGACGGGACAGCTAGTGTTCTATAAATATACCTAGCTAGGATTGTCTCGACCCTCTTCAAGAACTACCAGTCTTTTATTTAAAAGTAAACACTTTAGATTTGCTTACATAAATATATTTTATGTGATAAAATATATTTTATCACATAAAATACATTTTACAGACATACGAGTTTTCAGAGCATTCTAATTAACTTGAAATAAAATTATTAAAAAGAGCTTATTATTTGCTTCTACCAATCTGCAACCTGTAATAACATGCGCTAATCATGTGATAAGTAGTTGCAATATGCGTTGCTTACCCGATCAAAGACATAATATATTGAAAATAGAGCGAATATATCGTAATAGTAAATAACAATAATTTTGAACAAAAAACCCACTTCATCGAAACTGAAAAGTAATTTAGGATATGTAAAGTTCTATTCAATACAAATTAATCAAACCCAAACACAAAACAACTGCTGTCTGTAAATCGTTGATGAGTTTTCTCGACTGGCTTTCGGCTCTCATCACATCGACTTCAAACCTTCACTAAATGAAGTTTTATAACAAACGCACTAAGAGAACCTTCATAAATTGTAAGGGTGACCCTTCCAATTTTTGAAGGTTCCCCTCAATTACTCCGGGATCCGATCATCAGATCCTGGTTTCTTTATATGAATGAAAAAAATTCTTAAAATCGGTTCATCCGCGAACCAACCTAAAAAAAAATATGGTCGAATTGGCAATCAACTTTATTTTGAAGTAGGTGTAGGTACATAGAAAACAACACTCTCAGACATAGCGCTACGTGAACATTAGTTGTGTTTGAACCTTTGTTTCCTTAACAGTCAAACTGCTTTATAAGATTTTAGTTTTATGAAGTAGACAAAAATTAAAATACCAACATTTTTTTAATAAATTATGTGACTATCAGTACCGGTAAATTGAACCTCTCTACACAATAAGGTTTTACTAGTTATCCCAGCGCACTTTGTATCGCCTCAAATATAGAAAAAAAAATAAGAATATTTTAATATTTCATGCAAAATTATGTATTAATAATTATAATTGAAAAACGCGACGGACGGACCGACAAATTGTCGTATTAAATATATAGATTATTGGAAAATACTCGTATCTTAACGAAGTGATTTTATTTATTGTAATAACTTGTGGTTGCGTGTAACATGTAGGTATGGTAGCTATTTATAGTATTATTTCCTTATAACTTTAGTTCATTGTTTACTTGACGCAAGTATCCTAAACATACGAGTATTACTTCTGTCGATGGGTTAAGGGATTTATTTGTCTTAAGTCTTTCAACGGGCATTACAGTTCTTAGAATACTACACTACATACACGTGGGTTACAGTGAACCGTAGACTTCGGGAGCTTTTATTGTGTTTCATATATGTTATTATCTAAGTAACAAGTTTCTTTTTTTTCTAAATTTGACTATTTATCAATAACATGCTGATGTCCACAGAACCCTGATATAATTTTTTTACTAGTTTTTCGTTTGTGTAAAAACTACACATTTTTTTTAAAAACGAGAATTAATATTCGATAAAATTGTTTAGTGTGGTCTTGCAGCAACTTGTCTGTGTTGCCTTCGAACAAGCGTGTCTATGTGTCGCAATGACGTTCGAAATAGGAGTCACTTCGATGTTATCAATCGCAAAATGGTTACAACAATTTGTTGTTAAAATGTCAAATTTGTCAAACAATCATTCGATATTTATATGAGGAAGCGGGATAAGCTTTTTTTATTAGTAGGTATGTACTGTCCACTGACAGTCAGTGTCAGCAGTCAAATCTTGTGGCAACTTCTAGAGAAGGAATATGGCCAACCGTGAGCGTTAACAATCTGATGGTGACTTAGATCAAAAATACCTATATTACCGATCAGTGCTTTAAAAACGGCACCATTTCACCTCGGTCATTGCACACCTGCGCGCTTCAGCCGCTTCCGTACTAAGTTCCTATTCTGAGAGGCATGCGACCCGATTCCGAATTATTTCTATGTCAACCACCAATGTACAATCTTGTTTATTTTATAGATGGTATTGTAATAATTACCTATATAATATTCTAGTGCCAAGATTCCGCGTTGTATTTGTACTGAATCCAATATCTATAGTATTTTTGATCTAAGGAAGGTGATAATAGTGCAGTTTTTATTCATGCAGCACCTTGATCTCTGCTTAGAATGGACAGTTCCCACAGATACGTAAATGCTAAGGCTCCTTCAACTGGGAGTGTCGATTTTATAGATACAAATCTACTCTAAATGTACTATATTTAGGTAGATACCTAAAAGCTTTATTAAAAACTCACGGCTTGCCTAGCAATAACATCTAGATAATGATTTCAACATTCTTTGAAAGCTTTGTAAGGGTGTCGGAAAAGGTAAATTGATACTATATATTGTGCATAGTGTCAATACTTATACCTTGAAACATTCATTCTCTTTCATTCTTTCTCACGCTTTTTTATAATAATACACATTTATTTACATATTATATTACACTATTCTTAATTCAAACTTATTAAATTTATTTTCTACTTTTTAGCGATAAGTGAAAATCGTGGAAATATAGTAATTATTATACTCGTAACAAATGGTTATGACACCAAAAGAAATCAACATAATAATTTAATTAAATTTAAATATTAAATTTTTTTTTTTCTTTGTACAAAGATAATTGTTACTAACCTGAAATATACATATAAAAAGTGAAAATATAATGAATTGAAATACAGAAATGTTGGTTACACAATAACTTTATATTATTGTACTATTAATTAACGTAATCTGAACGCGTAATAATAACTAAGTAAAATAAGAAAATATTTTCGTGTGTAAGATGTAAGAACACCCTAAGGGAAGTGCGTCATCATAGGGCGTATTTGTAATTTTAAGCATAGGATAACAAGGCCAAAAATATAAAACCTTTTCGAAGGTAAAGTAAAGATAAATACATTTCTTAGCCTAAGGTTCTTATATGTCACAGAAATTCCTAATCATACAAAGCTTACCAAATAATTGAATTTTGTCTGCGGCGAATTACAAGTGTTTAAGTAAATCCCAAACAAATCTATTAATTTATTGCAGTGACAGGGCTTTAAATCATTTGATTGATTATCTTTTATTGAGTTTGTTTATTGGCTTACAGCGGAACATACCCGTAGTGTTATATTGTTATGCGATTAGTCTTCGGTAAGAAATTACAAGGTTTTATGTTACACTACGTCGCTTCACCAGCGTTGTAATTCTGTAAATGCTTACTTTTGCCCTCGTGTTTTGAACACGGCAGGTAAGGGTCGACTTAGGTGAACGTACTTCAACGAAATCCGAGATGTTTTGACCAAAGGCCAGGTCAAGAGTACCCATAATTGGAGAGCGTGCATGAAGATAGTAATGAAAGTGGAAGAAACGAAAGATCAGGATCGTAGCGAGTGGAATTCGGCTTACCTCAATTGGACAGAGGCGTGACAATATGTACGTATGTATGTTCTGAATACAAATTATTCATTCGCGCGCGACAGTTACCTACTTCGACAATCATCCAAACCTTTTTACTAAACTTACCCTTAGGAAACAGACTACACGAAACAGGCTGTCACAATAGTTGCTTTGAATTACATATTAGTGCCCGGTAACAACAATGGGCTTAACCCCCATGGGATATTACGTAGGACCAACAAAATTACTGCCAAAGTGTGGGTGTATAATGCACCCCTGCCCATCCCTTCAAGGATACAGACTTGATGATATGTTTGATTAACTATTGATATTTAATACATTTCTTCTGAAATTTAATTAACATTTTTACTTCTTTTAATAAGCGTCGCTAGTTGATGGTGATAATTTTTTTGTTTCTTTAGAATTTTGGCTATAAATATCTTTGAAAATAGCGAAGAAATCTGTTTCTTTTTCTTAAATTAACGTACTACCTAAACCTACAGCTCTGGACCCCTACTCAAGTTTTCGAACGAAACTTTTAATCACGAAATTAGAACGTGAAACAAATGACAAATTCAGACTAAAATAATATACGAACTTCGACCGAAACCGAAGTTTCGTTAGAACCGGGGTAGGGTTGCAGAGTTGAGTTTCATCTATCTGTGAAAGTCCCACGAATATCCGTTTAGTTACTTAGAAGGTCGTCGTATGTACATATCTATAGACAGATAACATCAATTTGAACTTGCCAAAAATGTTGCTATCACGTTACTCTGATGCCATTCCAATTTTCTTATTGTGCTTAGCCTGCAGTACAGACGACCTAAGTACATACGTGATGTAGGGTCTAGACTAGAGTCGCTAGCCGATAATAATTATAGGTCTATTATTTTCTTGGATTGAAAAACGGCCCACATCTCAACGACTTGTTAGCCATAAAAACACTCAGTACAAATAGTATTGTTTTTAGCAAATGTTACAATGAAACTGTAATCACAACTCTTTTATACAGAACAATCTGACGCAAATGCGATTTACTAGGATTGCTGTTGGAAATGGGTTGACCGTAATGAGTTGGGATCTGGGATCGAACTTGCTACGTCAACACGCAAGACCAACACCTTCGTCACCAGGCTACAGACGCTTCATTTAAAATTGATATGTTCTTTTGTGACTTATTCATCACTCATCATTTTGTTATATGGTTTCTTTCAATTGAATTTTGTCCCGTTAGTATTTTCGTTTTATCTGAACGGACCGATATACGCGACTTGAGCTGCTGATTTAGTTAAAAAATACTAATATAAAACAGAATATTCAAAAATATTGAAAATGGAAATTAAATTCTGTTATTAAAATTGTAATACCGATTGGGAAGATACTTATTCTATTAAATTATTACTAAAATAATAAATAATTTCAGCATCAATAAATAATAATTCTTTGATTAAGTACCTGTGATGCTTAATTATTTAACAAAAGAAATTGAAAATAAATCCGTTTTGATTGGCCAATTAGTTGCGCATTAGCAACAATTCAAGCATCTTTAGATACCTTATAAGCCTATCAAGTATTTTTCAGAAACCACTTCACGTTCTAAAGGGTAAAGTGAGGGTAACGACTGGGGTTGCTCAAGTCGTGGGTCGGATACGGCGGCTGGGACTGGAGGTGGCACTGAATAAGTCCGAAGCTCTATGTTTTCACGGATCTCGGCGCGGGCCACCTCCAGGATCCAGCATAAATGTAGGGAGCGTTAGCATCGGCATCGAGCCCTCGATGAAGTATTTGGGGCTCCTACTCGATAGCCGGTGGAACTTCGGACCACATTTCCGAAGTTTGGTCCCCAAAGTGACAGAGGCAGCAGCCGCGCTCTCGCGACTGATGCCCAACTTAAAGGGACCCAACACTTCCTGCAGGAGACTGTACCTGGGGATCGTGCGGAACATGGCCGTGTACGGGGCTCCCGTATGGGCGGTGAGACTGACGGCCAACAACGCTGCCATTTTACACAGATCGTTGAGGACCCTAGAGGCTGCATGTCTCCTAGTCGCGACCCCTCCGTCATTGCGAATGCGAGAAGTGAGAGCCCTTGCGTCATTGTTTCAATGGCACAAGGAGGCACTGGAGCGGGACTACAGGCCTGCGCCTCGAGAAATCGAAGACCAGCGGTCCCAACTCCGCCAGGATCTCATGGAGACATGGAAGGAGCGACTTGAGCAACCAAAGTGGGGGACCACCACCATCGCGGCGGTGAGACCGATCATGGAGGAGTGGCTGCAGAGGCAGCACGGTGACCTCTCGTACCGTGCGACACAGATCATCACCGGGCACGGAACTTCAGTGAGTATCTGTTTCGCATGCATCTTGAGGTCACACCCGCGTGTCAATACTGCGAAGCTTCCGGCGAAGACACGGCATTCCACACGTTGGTGGAATGCTCAGCGTGGGCGAGTCAGCGCCGGGACCTCGTTGTGGGCCTGGGCGTAGATACGCTCTCGCTGGAGACCATGCTACGAGGAATGGTCTCTAGCGGGAGCCAGTGGAATGCAGCCGTTTCCTTCTGCGAGCAGGTAATGGTCGTGAAGGAGGCGGCCGGTAGGGTGAGTGAGCGTACCCTCTCCGCTGAGTTCCGAAGTGTGCGACGAGGGCGCCGCAGACGTGACTACGCCCACGACCATCGACCTCCATGATCGGGGCGGAGGACGATGGATTAGCAACCCACCGTCCTTACAGAAGCAGGCTGGAAGGGCTGCGTGATGTAGGGCTTCACCCCACACACGCCTTAACTCACCGACGCGGGATGAAACCCGACCCTAAAGATGCGGGGTAACACCCGACGACCACGCAGTGGCCACACGGGTGGCCAAAGTCCGCCGGGCGCCACTGGGAATTCTTTCAGTGTGTACCGGAGGCGCTTGGCATTGGACGTAAGTGCGGCCGCGGCCTGAGGACGCGGATTTAAAAAAAGAAAAGGGTAAAGTGAGGCTGTATTTATGTTTTATCACAAAGTATAGAAAACAAAGTCGATTTTACGAAGCACATAATTTTATTACATAAATAAATGAATAGTGTTCTAAGCTTTCATTTAAACGGTAGATAGAAGTTATAGTCATTTG
Source organism: Nudaria mundana (assembly GCA_963556515.1). NCBI lineage: Eukaryota > Metazoa > Arthropoda > Insecta > Lepidoptera > Erebidae > Nudaria > Nudaria mundana. The sequence continues at coordinate 31,643,120 of OY748286.1, read as the reverse complement.
AAATCTGAATCCACTTTGTGATTCCTCATTCGTATGCAAATTTTGCAATGCTGTTTTGACGGTGTTGTCGAGTTGAAGTTGAATTGCATGCTGGAGCTGGATTGCACTTTTACAAGTCAACTATGATCTGATCCCACAAAAAATTTAGAGATTTAAAATGTGCTCTTTACTCACCCAATGTAGAAACTATAAAGTAACAAGCCAAAGTTTACCTATACCTATACTTTCTCGGAAACAGAAGGGATTGTATAGTATGTAATAAAATATATAATAAGTCTCGATCAACACCTCAAGAGACTCTCGCCAGACTGTTGGAATAAGGGTCAGATACAAAAGGCACGCATCGTTAGGAGGTTTCTGTGACCTCTACCGTCGGTAGTTTCAGTCCTGCATATTTTATGTATCTTTTTTATAAATAAAATTAAAAAATTTATAGGTTAAGAATTTAAAAGAAATAAACGGTATAGCTACGAAATTGCTGCTCTGCAGAAGGTACTGAACATTTCAAACAAAAATGAAATTGGATAGGCTAAGAATTCTAAAAAACATACCATTTTCCAAAGCATTCAAGTCAATTTATTTTATTTCCACGACGAATTAAATTTAACTTCAGCAAACTTGTAATAACTAAGTATATAAATTTTAATAAAACATTACGTTTGAGTTACGACAAGATAAATTGTTTTGCTTCACAAAGTTCAATAATAGTAATCAGTTTTGTTCAGTGAAGTTTGTTTTGGGTCTTGAATGTAGTTTCCTATCTAAATTGAATGGATTGTGTTTGCTTCATTTCAATTGGCGTACTTGCTAGACGTACGCTCCTCTTTGCTTATAAAACAATCGCTGTTTGTTGGGCAAAGAGGAAGTATATTGGATAGTGGAAGTATTCATTCAAGGAATGCAATCAATTTAGGTTTGGATTTAAATTCAGTTATTTATTTAAGGTAGTAAGTAGTATTTGATGGTAAAAGGTGACTTTACACCAGCTTAACTTTTGTAAAGTTTCTATTGAAAGCATTATACACGATGAAAGTATTTCCGTTTACAATCGGAAGGGTTCACCTAACTTTTTCGACGTTGAGAATTATTCTCAACTGCTTTATAGAGAAGACGAAAAATTAAATATTTTTTCAAATTTTCTGTGAAGCAATCACTTTGACCTAATTAATATTTATGAGTTTAGTATGACCTCTAAGCCACTAATAATTTAAAGAGGGTATTATATATGTAGACATTACAGAGGGGCTCGTGGTCTAGTGGTAACCGACAATATTAATACATTGCAAAGGTTCAACATCTAGTCAGGCCGGTCTTAGGATGGGTGACCATTTCTTAAGATACTGAGACCTCTCCGTGCCTTGGAGAGCACGTTAAACCGTCAGTCCGGGTTGTCATACAAAAATCTATGGCAGTCGTTAGGTCCGACCTCCGACCGGTCTAACTACAAAACTTCGATATCGCCCATGGGTTGTGAAGGTCAGGTGGCAGTCGCTTTACGGAAAATATCGAAGTTCAGCCGAAACACAGTTAGACTGGAAAGCCGACCCCATCTAAGTTGGAAAAAGGCTCGGTGAATGATGATTATATATGTAGACATTATTTTAGATATTTCTTAAATAGTCAAATAAAAGTTTCGTAATTAAATAGGGTATTAAAAGCCAACTAAGTCGTATTATACAGTTATACACCGTGAAGTACCACCGTTTACAAAAAAATATTTTGGTATTAGTTTCCATACCGATTTTGTACCGATTCTAATGTAAAACTCGATCGAGAGAGAAGGTTAACAAAAATGACCAATTTTTTCCCAATTATAAATTTAGAAATGACCAATTTAGAATACCGTACCTATGTTATTTCTAGAAAGTATTTGTGAATCATGATTTTTATATGAAATTTGATTACTTGTGAATATTTACTGTTGAGATCCACTAGCATTTCCTATTCAGTATTTATTTCAAGATTTCATTATTGTGTAAGCGGATTACCGGTAATACCGGGTAATACCGGTTGTAAATCACTGCGCCGCCAGCAATATTATCCTAATTCCTCATCCTTAGCCATCCACTATGAGAATAAATAGCCGAAGTAACTCTGAACCAAATTTTAATAAGATAATAAATAAATTATAAATAAATATTTTTGGACATTCTCACACAACGTCATCTAGCCCAAATTAAGCTAATATAAACTTGTGTTATGGGATCTAGACGACTGATAAACATACTTATATATTTCTAAATACATACTTATTATACATAGAAAATACCCAAACTCCGAAACAAACATTTGTGGATCACACAAATAATTTGATTCGACCCGGAATCGAACCTGGGACCTTAGGGACGGCAGTCGCATACTCATACCACTGAGCCACCGAGGCAGTCGAGATGCCAGAGTAATAGAACATATCTTAATTTTTTTTTGTATATTCATTTAAGCAATTGCAAAATCTATAGTCTTATTCTGGAGTCGAACTAGCAACTGTTTCCTTTCCAGTAGGAACTGTCTACCAACCGACGAAAACATCACTAACCCAATACCTCTAATAATGCAATCACTATATTATATCAATATGGCAAACTTTCAGCGTCGCCAGAGTGCCATCAACCAGCAGTTGAGGAACTAACCACTTTGGTAGGCTGCACGTAATGTTGCAACAACGTTTAGACACAGCTCTAATACCAATCAATGAATATCATATTTTTATAAGCAACTAGCTGTCCCGGCGAACTTAGTACCACATAATTTTTTCTAATATTCCACTAAACTTTTATTTTCTACAAAAGAACCTTCTCCTGAAGTAACGTTCACAACAAAAAAAGAATTAGCGTAATCTGTTCAGCTGCTCTCGAGATTTGCGATTAGCAACATATTCAGCGATTCATTTTTATTGAGCGAAGCGAGCCGAAGGCGAGCGGAGCTCTCAACGGGTGACTCAAATTATTTTTCAAACGATTTATGTTAAATTGTTTCTCGGCGAATACTCGGCCGGTTTCGGATTTTCTTGCACTCATCAATAGCTTACAGAATTACCCAGGTTATTACGATGCCAGAATTTTGAATTTAAACTCGCTTTGCTCAAATATGCTGCAGCGTAACGGTACGTTTCGCGACTGCGGCGACCTATTATTATAGAAGATCAGGTTTGCCAACTTTTTCTTAAATAATTTTACAACATAAATGGCAAAAAAAAAGTTGGGCTGAACTTGACCCACCTACTGTTCCCTTTCTTTCTGCTTATCTTTTTTACATGACACAAGATTTTTTACTGTTAAGTTACAAACAGTAAAGATTAACTGAAGTGTACATTGAACATTCAGTGTTTCTGTTTAATAATTAACGATCTAAATTTACCTTTACAGCCAAGTTATAGTTTATTGACGCGTACTATTGACAGACTAACAGTGTTAGTGGTATTCGCAATTATGCTCTGTGATTAATATGGATAGAATCAACAAACTAATGAGATATCTCAATATCTATTGACTGCCTCGGTGGCGCAGTGGTATGAGTATGCGACTGCCGTTCCTGAGGTCCCAGGTTCTATTCCGGGTTGAATCAATTATTTGTGCGATCCACAAATGTTTGTTTCAGAGTTTGGGTATTTTCTATGCATAATATGTATATATTTAGAAATGTATAAGTATGTTTATCAGTCGTCTCAAGCTCTAGCTTAATTTGGGCTAGATGATGTTAAGTGAGAATGTCCAAAAATATTTATTTATTTATTTATCTATCACTTCATTGCTTGTTTATGTGTGGAAAGTGATCATGTTTATCGTACCAGGTGATTTACTGCATAATTTAAGAGTCACTTGTTCACGAAAGTTCCAGTATCAAAGAAAATCTTATCTGAAAGTGGTTTACTTTGATACTTTGCTATCAACATTACTGGACTGGAGCCAAACAATTTTCGGAACGGGACCAAATTTAAATGGGACAATTCAAAATCTGTTTACCCAGTCGAAATATATAAGTAACAAACAAAAAATACTGCTGAATTGAGAACTTTCTCCTTTTTGGAAGTCGGCAAAAATAAGTACCGAAATGAAGAGGTTCCAGATCTGAGAAACTACTAGTAGTAGTATGAAAAATATATTCTTCTTCTTTAAAAAGAAAAGAAAGAAAACATTCCAATATTGAAAACAATATCAGGAGTACCTGATATTTAAAGCCAGTATACATTTTGAAGTGTGTGCAGTAGCAAATACTTCAAAATGAATACCGGATTTAAGTTTCAAGCCTGCTTTGTGATGCAACAGGTACCTAGTTCAAGTTCTCGATGGTTTTTTAGAGCTTACACCGTAAGCTCACTACAAAGCTCGTGACTCGAGTGTTTGTGTTCATACATTTCTATGTATTTTCCATTATGTACTTTCTTTTCTAGTAAGTGAGTATTTTATGAATGAACCTTAAACCACTTTAGTATATACAGGTTCCCGCCGATGATATCAGTTTTTGTGATCTATTTATAATTTCTTTCTTAATATTTTAAGAATAGTTTAAGCAAACTCATTGCTTTGAAATACATAAATATATATACAGGTTGTTCCATGACCATGCTACATGGAGGGAAAGGACCCTTAATATTGTAGTTGGACAATTTTACTAAAAGGAGACTCTATTTAATATTTAAAAACAATTTTAACTGCATTCATTGATTTTTGAAAAATCACCTGTGCGGGACGGGAATTGAATTGACCAAATGAAAAAAAAAACACAAAACATATTATTTTACGATACCGATCAAAAGGCTTAGGTTAGGCAAAGGTGCATTACCACCTTACCTTACCAGTAATTGGTTGGTCCCACGTAATAGCAAGCCCATTGCCGTTACCGGGCACGATAGGAAATCCATAAACATTCATCCAGATACATTATCCAAGTAGAGCGTAAAGATAAAATAAAACAAAAGTCTTTTTGTAAGTTTCGTAGAAGTATCCTCGAGTGGGCAGTCCCTGGATTGTCAGGTGTGTCAGGCGCTCAAGCTATCAACAAAGTTGCTGACAAAATTTAAGATACGACGTCATTTTTAACCGACTTCAAACAAGGGAGATGGTTCTTAGTTTGACTTTTAGAGTTTTCGAAACGAAAATCTCTTATACAACAGTAATGTCGGTCCGTCCGTAAACAACTTTCAACTCGAGAACGGTAAGAGCTAGAGACTCAGTGTAAACGCCAATCGACTTAGCATAGTCGAAAACTCCCCAAAATGAACTTGACCTTAGACCGCAGATCTCAAGGTCAAGGTCAAATCGAGAACGGTAATAGTAAGAGACTCAAGACCAGCTGCAATCAACTCATCATGGTCAAAGACCTCTAAAATGATGTTGAACTTCAGGTCATGTGACATTTTTTAGATTTTATGAAAAAACTTTCGAAAACTCTAAAATATATGGCAAAATTTTGCCTTATTTTTAACTTGTTTTATGTTAAATTATCTCATATCTTTCGACTGGGTACATACGAATGAGACCAAATAATAGTGTAGATGCCTACAACTAAAATAAATAATTTAAATATTATTTACTACACAAATATCCCAAAATATGTACGTATATTGTATTCAATCTTCTTAACTTAATTTTATTTATTTTTAATCATGAATTAAATCACTAATAGTTACGGATTTGACGCTACATAATAGTGACGTCATTGTTGAGTTTTTCATACAAATTTCTATGAGGCGTATCGATTTGACATTTATAAAATAGAATGTGATTTGATTTGACAGTCACCTACTCTTTTGTCAAAATGATGACCTTATTTCGGCAATCAACATCTTCATGAGTTTCGTAAGCAGATGTGATTAAGCAGTATACCCTTGTACTCACAACTAGTTGCTACGGAATAATTAATAACAAACTTCTTTAACGGTTAGTTAGAGACAATAAATATATAATGAACTAATTTTAGTAATAAATCGTATTAAATGTGCATGACTGCAGAGAATCAATCGAGATCGGCCTTGATCATAGGTTGGACTTTAAATAGAATCACATAATGGTTATCGATATTCTATACACAATAAACTTTATCTCTATAACATACTTGACTGCTTCGGTGGCGTGGTATCCGCTTTCGACGCCGGAGTCTCGGGTTCGATTCCCGGTCGGGACAAACTTTATGTGATGACACATACGTTTGTACCGAAGTCTGGATGTTTCCTATGTATAATATGTTTGTATTTACAAAAAAAAATGTATTTAAGTATTTATATCAGTTTATCTAGTACTCATATCACAAGCTCTGCTTAGTTTGAGACTAGATGGCGTTGTGTGGATTGTCCTAACATATTTATTTATTTATTTATTTATAAAACCAACCAAACTACTGATGAGAAGTGGGTGTATAATGCAGCTGTGCCTACCCCTTTGACGATATAATGATGATTAAATTTGTGCCTGTGTAAATAAAAAAACAATTATACGGTGATGTCGCCGACGACAGCCGATGTCTAACGGAGACGCCCGAACAACAGAGTTACTGACACATACATTATAATGTAGTAATTTGAAATTTTTCTTTTTAAAATACATTTCACTGCTATCCCGCTCTTATTGGTCGTAGCGTGATGTTATATAGCTTATAGCCTTCCTCGATAAATGCACTACTCGACACAAAAAATTTAGCGCGTTCAAACAAACAAACTCTTCAGATTTATAAATATTAGTATAGATTTAAATCATAGATATAGATGCTGTATTTCTTGTGTTACTTTAGTTCTACATTCAACGAGTTTAGAACTTATACATAACTTTACGACAAGTGTACGGATGGTTCCAAGATGAAGTTCCAAGGTAACTATCTAACAAGTTTCTTGATAAACTTATAACTGGAAGTTTGCGTTATAGAACAGCTGATTGGCATGCTTAGAGTTTGAAAGTCCCTGGCAACAATACATTAACAATAGCGATGATATTTTGTATTACTTTATCACCTACCGGTTGAATTTGAGAAGCTATTGACTTCTATGGATTATAAATACCCTTAACTCAACATAAATTATTATTAAGGGAGAACAAATCACTGACAACTCTCGTGAGAATATTTACAACATGAATTATGAACAAATCTTTCATATTTGCTAAAAGAAATCCAAATAAAAATATTATTTAAGCAAAGCAAAAACTCCCTTTCTAAAACAAAGAGTTTCTCTGTTATTTTTCCTTTATATCGCAATAATCGAACATTATGTTGTAAGTTTCTTTTAGATATCGACAAAATGTCGTAATGTATTTGAGAGTAAGAATATTGCAGACAGTCACTAAATAACTCCAACATTACTACCTCTTTTTTTGACTTTAAAAAAGGAGGTTTTGATGTTTGTTACCATTTGTATATTTCGACCGTGTGAACCGATTTTGATATTGTTTTTTATTTGAAAGCAACTGCTTCTCGAATACTCCCATTCCAATTTGGTCCTACTCTGATAGTAATTAATTTTTTGGTAACTTGAAGTCGGTTTTTATATCAATGTGAACAATTTGACGTGTTTTTAATGCACTGCCCGGAATAAATTGCCGGACGTCCCGGTTACAAAGGAAAAATAACTTCAAGGCAACGGATGACTTTGGCATCATTAGCACAGAATAGGAATAGTACTTACATACAGAACTTGCACTCCAACTATAATTAAAGCACATTCTTTTGTTTACAGAGAACTTCATCCGAGCGATAGGGTTGTCCAGTAAAGTAAAATATATACCAGCATAATTTAATCAATAATTTTGACGTTAATGCCTCAGTATCAACTCTATGGTCAATGCCGTGTCACAAACAAGAGACAACCCTTACTGATTTACAACTTCAAGTTGTCGCTGACGTCACGTATTTTTTTACGGTTGATAGGCGAGTGACATAGCCCTGTCATTAGTAAAAGTGGGCGTCGGATGTTTGCTCCGACCCCTTTAGTCTACGATCATGAAGTAACTGATGTTATCCGTGGGGAATTTTGTTTTGAAAGATATACCTGGCTCTTCGAGAATAAGAAAAGAGACTCCACTTGGTTTTGTCGGTTGGCGACCAACAGGTACCAACCCACTTTTTTAATAGCGAATGGTGGGATTCTAAATACTTACATATCTACAAAACCAATCTTATTGTCTCTTCTTTTGAATGCACTCAATTATTCAATACACTTTTATGATTTTGAGAAAATAGTATTATTTGTAAGTAATTCATGTCATGGTTAAGTAGGAAAGTGGTTATTCCTAAAAACTTTTGAATACGATGAGGACGAATCACCCCTAATCCATTATTTCAAATACTTGAAAAGTTTAATTTTTAAATAGCTATGAAACGGACATTTTTATACGTAATTTATTAAGGTTATAAATATAATTATATTTACAGAGAGAAGGCTTAATCATTTAATACCTACGCATCTTATATAAAGGTTCTTTGAATCTTATTAGTTGTGTCTTAAACACTGTTTCGGGAGTGAAATTTTACTGAAATTATTGAAACACTGGCTTAAAACCTCGAGAGTTTCGTGACTAAGACATCGTTTCACAGGGAATTGAATTTGGCGCTGTCACGTTCCTGAATGCTTTCAGACGAATTTTAATAAGCTACGTGTCTCGTCAAATCATTAAATTTTACTTAAGTGCAAATATAAATAATCAGCTTAGCATAAACCTGGTAGTCAAACCAAAAATTTACCAAAAAGAGGCGTGATTTATGTATGTATATGGTAGGTCTAAGTATAGAACGTAATGTATTTTTTAGACACGTAAATGATAAGGGTGGCCAACCCTAAGGCAAAACAATAATAAAAAGGCCAGGTAGTAATATAATAAAACATATTATAACATAATAGTCACACCGAAATCCCAGAGAGTATGGCTAGAGGAGATTATTATAGCTTTGTCAATTAAGTTCAGTTTGAGGCAATCGTTTGATTCATCAATATCGGATGGCAGAAGAAAAAGTTATCGATATTTCAAGATTTTTCAGATAATCCATTTACAATCCTAAACGCGAATTGAGTCGCGAGCATGAACTTGTTTCTTATGAAGTAATACTGGACTCATTTGCACGGGTTGTTGTACTACCAGGTAAAATAATATTCTTTAGGAAGTCGTTTTCTTGTAAAATATTCAAATAAGGTAAAACTTTGACAGCGTATCATGTGCCTCTTATGGAGATTACTTTTTATGACACACCCTTAGGGCTAATTAGGGCCCGGGTTTCCAAAACGATCTGTTTTTATTTTTAACCTCCCAACGGAGAGCAAAGGGGTAACCCGTGTAGTTGCTGTCTCTCTATGCCGTCATCGAAGCAAAATGACGGACTAACGCTGATGTAGTATTTTTGTTTTATAGTCGATCCCTAAGATCATGACTTTTTTTTTGTTTTTTAACGGTCGTCGGAAATCTCGCAGTGTTAACACCGGGGTGTGACCTCACGATGGATGCGAAACAGATAGCTACCGAAGCATCCATGCCCGGTAACGATCTGCGTCGCACGATACGTGAGGTCACCATGCCGCCTCTGCAGCCACTCGTCCATGATCGGTCTCACAGCTGCGATTACGGTGGTTCCCCACTTTGGATGCACAAGTCGCACCCTCCAAGTCTCCATGAGATCCTGGCGGAGTTGGGAGCGCTCGTGGTCGATTTCTCGAGACGCAGGCCTGTGGTCCCTCTCCAGCGCCTCCTTGAAAGATCATGACTTATCCTAAAATTTTTACTTTCATAAATTGCAAAATATCAATGTTAATGACAAAATTATAATGAAAAATAAAGGGGGTACACTTCAAGCGTATAACTTTAGGTGTCAGCCATCACTTTGTGGGTGACGGGGTGTATGATTTGTAACAATCTATGAGTACCGCCCACGTACACTTTTTGACGTAGGCTTTTAAAATAAATAAATTATAACGCTTGCTTGTTGCTTCTTAGTACCAAAATGCGGGTTGTATTTTGGCTCACAGAATTAATATTGTTATTCAACGGGGAACCTCACTCACGACACAATGACACCAAAAATTTTTTGCACGACTCTTTAATACTCTGTAAGAATGTACTTAATTTCTTTGTTTATAACCGGCACTTCTATCTTTGCCAGCGCTAGAGTGAGTACACTACAAAAACACTTCAAATGCTTTTGTACATCACCTGAGACTATGCATATTAAAATTTAAATGGGAACATTGCAATTCGCGGCTTCAATTTTCCCTTCTTCATAAATGAAATTCGAATTCCTCGGTGCTGGAGTGACATTTTTGTAGTAAGTACTTTAATGATAGCATTATTTACTCACTCAGTCGTATTTTTGTGCTTCAATGATTTCAGAATGAAGCATTGAGCTACTACTTTATATCGCATTTGTAATTTAAATGTTTTCATTATTACTAATATTTATTTAACTTTTGTATGCCTCGGTGGCGCAGTCTTATGAGTATGCGGCTGCCGTCCCTGAGGCCCAGGTTCGATTCCGGGTTGAATCAAATTATTTGTGCGATCCACAAATGTTTGTTTCGGAGTTTGGGTATTTTCTATGTAGAATATGTATGTATTTGGAAATATATAAGTATATTGGATAGAAACAGGCGTTACTTGGCGAAAATCCATGACAAAGTAATGGTAAGTAAGATGTTAAAAACGTTAAAATTTAATAGCATTATTTTTCGCAGGGTTAAAAGGACAACAAATCGTCGACAATTGTTTCGCCTCTAAATGAGGCATTATCAAGACTGTCTCAAAGAGAACAGCAAAATTTGTAGCTTGAACTTACCATTACTATATATAAGTATGTTTATCAGTCGTCTAGATCCCATAGCACAAGCTTATATTAGCTTAATTTGGGCTAGATGACGTTGTGTAAGAATTTCAAAAATATTTAAAGAAAAAAATATAAAATTCGACGCTTTTCGCTTTAAATCTTGTACCTACTTTTTGTATTACGTTCTTGTCCTCGTGTCGATGGACAAAAATATAGGTACATACAGTGTGGATCGCCTAGGTCACCATGGGCTTGCCTGCTCTTCAAGTGCTGGCTGCCTATCCCGCCATGCCGCGATCAACGACATCCTGCGACGGTGTCTCGTCAGTGTAAACGTCCCTGCGATTCTGGAACCCCAGCACATTGCACGGGACGATGGTAAGAGACCTGACGGGATGTCGATGATACAATGGAGGATGGGTCGCCCACTAGTGTGGGACGCCACGTGTGCCGACACACTAGCTGCGTCCTATCTTCCGGCAACTGCCAAACGTGCCGGCGCGGCGGCCGGGTTACGTGAGCGCTCGAAGGTGGGCAAGTACAGATGTCTCGGCACTCAATACGACTTTGTCGCATTTGGTGTCGAGACACTGGGCCCGTGGGGTCCGGGCACGCACTCGCTTTTCAAGGAGCTCAGCAAACGGCTCAGGGAGGTAACGGGAGACTTACGAGCCGGCGGATTTCTCGCGCAGCGGATAAGCATCGCCAGACCGCGGGGCCCAAACCTTTTACATTTTTTTTAAAATAGTAATAATTAAATTTAGTATTAATTTCATTTTCTATTGTACCTAGTATATAATACTATATATTGTAAATCCTATTGTAAATAATTTTAAAACTGCTGGTACATGCAGGTATTTTTTGACTTTTATATTGATAGTGTTCTTAGCATAATAGTTAGTTGACAGCAGAACTTTCTGCCATAAATGAATGAATTTTAAGTATCGCCCAAATAGGTCTCTGACCTGAGCTACTACTGAAATTCACACAGAACGCTAAGATAGGGAGAGTTAGGTTACGACGTGTAGAGTTAGGAGCATGGTTCTGCATTAGATCTGAGGACTTTTACAGATCAATCAACACGACGTATTTGCTCCTTGGGCCTTTCTTCTCGTGTCGAAGGACAACAGTTTCAGTACTTGTCGGTATTTATTGACTTTTACATTGATATTGGTCTTAGCGTAAGGTTAGTCGACAACTTTCTGCCATAATCTAGCCATAAGACTGCTTCGGTAGCGTGGTTGGTAGTGCATCCGCTTTCGACGCCGGAGTCTCGGGTTCGATTCCCGGTCGGGACAAACTTTGTGTGATGACACAAACGTTTGTACCGAAGTCTGGGTGTTTTCTATGTATAATATGTATGTATATACAAAAAAAATGTAGATAAGTATTCTAGTACTCTAGTATATCTAGAACTCATATCACAAGCTCTGCTTAGTTTGAGACTAGATGGCGTTGTGTGAATTGTCCTAAAATATTTATTATTTATTATTATTATTTATTTATTATTTATATAATTGAGATGTAATTATCGCCAAAATAGGTTTCTGGACCGACCAACTACTGTAGTTCTAGATTAACCTACTATCGAAGCACAGTGACATTCGGATGTAATCTCACATTTCGGTTATCTATCCAAACCACCCAAATCTTTAACGAATCAGTGTGTGTAGTGAGAAATAAATATTGTCATGTCAACTAACATTCAATACGGGTAACATATCTGGGTTCTATGAACCATAAACCCTTTGTGTTTATCTCTTGTATTCTATGGCTTAGAGCTGACTGGCCTGGCTTTAGATTAAAAGAAAGTAAGTCGTCTAGGGATCGGTACTGTTAGAATGGAGGACATTTATATTCCTTTATATCCGTTCCCGGAGGATTCAATTGACCTGATTCAGTTGTGGAATCGGAACGCAAATATAATATTGTTTTTTTTTTTAATATTGAATGATCTACGATGGTTTTATTTAGATACTTTTAAATTCTAAACTAAACGGGACTTACATCATTCACCGAGCCTTTTCCCAACTCAGTTGGGGTCGGCTTTCCAGTCTAACTGTGATTCGGCTGAACTTCGTTATTTTCCGTGAAGCGACTGCCATCTGACCTTCACAACCCATGGGCGATATCGAAGTTCTGCAGTTAGACCGGTCGGATTTTTGATTTAGGGCTCCAACTACCCCTAACGACTGCCATAGATGTTAGTATGACAACCGGGACCGACGGCTTAACGTGCTCTCCGAGGCACGGAGGGGTCTCAATGTATTAAGAAATGGTCACCCATCCTAAGACCGGCCTGAGTCGATGTTGCTTAACCTTTGCAATGTGTTAACATTGTCGGTTACCACTAGACCACGAGCCCCTCCTAGACCACGAGCCCCTTTGGTGTTTTATATGTATATAATGTATGTATTTAGAAATATAAAAGTATGTTTATCAAGTTGTCTAGGTTCTATAGCACAATCTGATAGCTTAGCTAGATAGCGCTGTGTAAGAATGTCCAAAAATATTAAAAAATAATAACATTTCTAGTTCAATTTGCTTTCAAACGAAATTCTGAATATATACGAGTATTTGACTTCAGCTATACACAACAGTTAGATAAAATAGTCCGTGCAATAATAAAAAAGAACAATGCACATTCAATGTACCCTCGTTCTAATAATAACCGCAGGCGAATGCGGTCACAGGAGCGACGCCGACGTAATGTTACCACACTCTGTATGCAGCTTAATAGACGGGTTTTAAAGATTTCTACTTAACCCTCGGCATGCCTGGTGACCAAAAGTTACACGCTATGCCTTTTAGGGTCTCACGGACCTGGTCTATTAGCCCCCTATAAACATGTAGTAGTGTATTAAACTAGTGTATTATATTAATTGATAAGCTAGCAGTATAATATGCTACAGTATGTAATAAAAATAATCCAGAATCAATTATGTTTTGTTATTTATTCTTATAATTAAACGTAAGCAGCGATTTTAACAAAAGCGTAAGCGTAGTGGTTTTACTTTGCATCATGTATGAAAGTTGTACTTAAATAACAGGTACATGCGCACTTAAATCACATCTTTGTTCTAAAGAACCGTACCCTGGACTATCGGACGTCTAGAGGCTCATAACGGTCAGCTACTCAAGACGGTTGCGTGCAAAATTCAAATTTGAATGAACTGCAGCAATTTATGTTTAGTGATGAGTTTAGGGTTAATATTAAATGCATTTTTTTTCAATTTCAATACACTGTCATCTGATGTCAAAATAAACAAATATTACGCTATGAGTACCTACTGTATTTTTGTTTGTGAACTCGTTAGCAAATAATTTGAAATAATTTGAAGTCGTAATAGTATACAAATATTGAGGCAATTATGCATTTAGTAAAAAGCTGTCAATTTGAAACAGACATAAATAATAATTCGATTCCATAGTCACGTATATTGTCATACAGGCCAATCAAAATTTAAGCATGTTGTAATTAAACAATGTATCATAAAAAATAGTCCAAGACTCCCAGGACTTTAATTGGCTGTGACATAGCAGCTGGGACGTAAGATTTTGTTGCCTTTCATCAACATTTCATCGCAAAGCAACGGGTTTAATTTTTTTTTGACAATTGCTACTTTTTATTAAATTCATTCGGTCATTTTGGCTATGACTAAAAAGACTGGGTATTTGTGGGTGTGTAATGCACCTCTGCCTACCCCTACGAGAATATAGGCGTAATATGTGTGTGTATAACATAAAAAATTAAGATAAATCACTTTAAGGTAAACCGTCCTAACAACAAAATTTACGAGCCCTTTTGTAATAGGGAACAATTAACTGTTAAAAATAATTGTCCTTTCGCTAAAAATCACAGAAACATTATCCCTACCCCCTATATGGCTAATATGTAGTCGTTTTTAGGGTTCCTACACAAAGTTCCTACACTACTTCCTATAAAACGGTTACTCTAATTACTAAGTCTCCCCTGTCCGTCCGTCCGTCTGTCACCAGTTATTTAGTAAGTTGAAATTTTCTCAGATGATGTATTTATTATTGCGCGAGTCCGACAAGCACTTGACCGGTTTTTTGAGCGGAGTTTACGAAGCTCTTTCTTAGACGACTCGTGTATTTCGTTCGTGTTTGAACTCATCCTAAACGACAGGGCCGATCTTTATGAAATTTGGCACGGTCATAGTGACCATCACCGTGAGTGCATATATCTGAATTCATAAAGATCAGTCCAGTCGTTTAGGAGTTCGACCCGGATCGACAAACTCAGCTCAATTATTGCAACAGTAGAATGTATTCCATACCTAGTTTATTATATGTTGTATATGTGTGCAAATGTATATTTAATTTTCGCAGTATTGTGAAACACACGTTATTGGTAAAAATTTCGTATTCATTGGATGTCAACAGAGAGAGATGTTGAAAACGAATTTATCTGAAGTACGTAATTACTTCAATTACCAGTGTTCGCTATTTTCGGGACGCCAATTTTACATATAAATGAAAGGAATTATCATTAATTGAGAAACTATTTACATAAAAGTAGGAACGGATATATATTTAATCGACTTTAAAAAATGAGGAAGTTTTTAATTCGACTGCATTTTTTTATGTTTGTTACATTTTTTTATCTTTCGACTGAGTAAAACGATGTTAATTTTTTTTTATTTAAAGCTATTCTTATCCTATGGCCCAATTTCAATTTCGTACCAATCCCACAATTATTTGGTCCTAAGCTGGTAATTGGGAGTCCGTTCTTGTGTCAAAGTTTGACGTGTTTTCTCGTTACCAATTCTCACGGGAACACATAACCGGGAAAAAACAGGATCCACTTTATGTCCAATGGGACAGTAATCGACAAAAAGCTTTTCAAGGGAACTACAGTTCGTTTCAAATCAAATGTATAATTTATCAAAATTATTCCATAATTAGTTCCTTATACCTTGACTAGATGAGCATTTCTTAAGACATTGAGACCCCTCCGTGCCTCGGAGAGCACGTTAAGCCGTCGCCGTGTCGGTCCCGGTTGTCATACGAACATCTATGGCAAAATCAAATGGGTAGTGGAGGTCAGATGGGCAGTCGCTTCACGTGAAATATCGAAGTTCAGCCAAATCGCAGTTAGACTGAAAGGCCGACCCCAATGCTGGGGAAAAGGCTCGGTGGATGATGACCTTGACTAGATGATTTAATAATAGTAGTTTCCATAACAAGGAATTAAAATTATATATTGTTGTCGAAGGCGCTATGTTGAATCCAGAGCGTAGCGAGAGATTCAATGTACGTCGCTGGAGAAATAAATATTTTACTCTCGACACTTAAATATTACTTTTCATCGCCTTCTATGATAAAAAAAGGAATGACTGTTGTTACTAGCGAAAAGTGTAATCAAATCTTGCAAGTTAAATTTAACACACTTCCCGGTTACCGATTGAGCTGAATTCGGTTTTTTCGGTTGGATTGTTATGAAATATTCATGTTCCAAATTCAAATCTTATTATTGCCCGCTAAAAAATCTCTGAACAAAAAAGAGCTACTTTAGGCGCACTTATGTAGGACCAAAACTTTTGAATAGAAGTGATGAAAAATTTGTTTTGATTTGTGTATCGGTAAAATACTAAAATTAATTTTTGTTAATTTTTCTCATAGAGCAACGCAGTCGTCGTATACGTGGTCGTGATTTTTCTATTTCATAGATGTGAAAATACATCATAAAGCGTTAGTGTTTTGTTTCCTTGCAAATAACAATATTTCTAACAGTAAATCTAAATGTATTTTCAAGTATTTAAGGTTTAAAATGATTCTTGGGGAATAAGGTACTACCGATCCATATACCTGGGTGGGTACACAGATACCCGCGTCGTTAGGTCTTAAAAAGCTAAAAAAATAACGAGATAGTGAGAAATGAACCGAACCAACCGTTTAATGAAAAGTATAAAAGATATTACTTTTGAAATTGCTTTTTATTCAAATATAACCCCTCTTTTAATAGCGCTTTGTATTGAAATCTAGTTCATCTCAGCCCCATTTGAAGCCCATTACTGGGCATTCCCCAGAGAGGGCGGGGGAAGGCATTCAGTAACCACGCTGGACGGGTTGTTATAGGTTTTTTTTAACTACGAGTTTTCCTTCTCTAAACATACTTCGAAATACATACATAAAAATATTTCCAAATACATACCCAATATACATAGAAAATACCCAATCTCCGAAACAAACATTTGTGGATCACACAAATACTTTGATTTGACCCGGAAATTCAACCTGGAACCTTAGGAACGGCAGTCGCGTACACATACCACTGCGCCACCATGGCAGTATTTGAAATCTAGCACCTCTTTTAACCCCTCGACTTTTTAGAAACACACTGTGTTCGAATTAAAACACCAACTTCCAATCCAATCCAGAATTATTCGAAATCACAATGTTATATAACGATAAAAAGAAAGTCTGTCATGTCAAATGTCATCTATACTTTAAATAATATCTCTAGACACGGATTTAATAAAACTTCATTTTGACACAGTGTTACCCGGCATTACTTATGTCAGATGTCTACTGTAGCACTCGGTTAGGAGACGTAGCGACACGTAGCAATTAGCGTAGACATCAGTGTCGTAGCTTGATAAGACAATATTTTATTCAAAAAGACTTTGCGAATTTAATTTTATCCGATTGAATCGACAAAACTCGAATTAAAAGTTTAAGGATTTATATAACATTGTGTACTAATTAACGCCCGACGATAAAACTATGTAGAAAATAAGCGTCATCAAAAGGAAAATAAAAATACTCGTACTGAAATATCAAGACGGAAATAAATGCAACAGTTAGCAGACAACATTGGCTTCGAGCCAAATGTATTGTAAATTTATTATGAGGTAAAGAACCGCTTTCTGAGTCTGCCTTTGTTATAATGTATTACGATACCAAAAATTTAGACTCAGACTGCTAAACACAACTATAACAACTATCCTGGCTGTTGGAATCTTGCTTTGAGTTACCAAGTGGTTATGGGTTTTCTATAGTGCCTTTTAACGGCATTAGGCTTGCCCTATTACGTGGGACTAAAAAACTGCTAGCAAAGTAGGAGCGGGTTCGAGTCCTGCCTATGACATTTCAGTTTTGTGATTTATAACTTTTTATTAAACAATAACCCCAAAACACACACACATATCACGTCTATATTCCCGAAAGGGTAGTCAGAGGCGCATTAAACACCCACAATTTGCCAGTGTTTTTAGTCCCATTTAATAGGGGGCAAGCCTATTTCCGTCAACGGGTACATTTATAATGGATTATGTCCAAAATGGCCAAATGAATTTAATTAAATAAGCAGAAATATTGTAATTTTGATAAATAAATTTAAAATCCGTTGCCTTGCGATGAAATGTTAATGAAATGCAACAAAATCTTGCGTGTCAGACGCTATGGTACAGCCAAATAAAGTCCTGGGTGTCTCTGAATGTAAACAATCCAAAACTATAATAACCCAGTGAAACACTACAGTTTATTAAATTTAGTTTACTTACTCTAACAAAAAAGTATTTTAAATTTAATTAAATGCATTCAAAGTCGAAACGGCCTTGTATACAGAATGCTCATTCAGTAAAGACAAATAACGTATTTAGAGAGGTCATTTGTGAACCGTCCTTATTGCCTTTGAACTAATTGTTGCCATTTGTGCACGAAGGGGGTGCACACTGTTGGTAACTTCTAAACTCAACATTTTTATATATGCTTTAACTTTAGCAATAAACGAGATATTTACTATTTTATGTTGTTTTATGTTTCATTTACTATACCGTACAATCATGCCTGTATCCTCGAAGGAGTAGGCAGTAACGCAATGAAACTAATTATATCTTATTTTATATTTTAATTATTACCGTGCGACACAGATCATCACCGGCCACGGAAACTTCGGTGAGTATCTGTTTCGCATGCATCGTGAGGTCACACCCGCGTGTCAACACTGCGAGGCTTCCGGCGAAGACACGGCATTCCACACGTTGGTGGAATGCTCAGCGTGGGCGAGTCAGCGCCGGGACCTCGTTGTGGGCCTGGGCGTAGATACTCTCTCGCTGGAGACCGTGCTACGAGCCATGGTCACTAGCGAGAGCCAGTAGAACGCGGCCGTTTCCTTCTGCGAGCAGATTATGCTGGTGAAGGAGGAGGCCGGTAGGGTGAGGGAGCGTACCCTCCCCGCTGAGTTCCGAAGTGTGCGGCGAGGGCGCCGCAGACGTGACTACGCCCAGGAGCATCGACCTCCATAATCGGGGCCTGAGGACGATGGATTAGCAACCCACCGTCCTTACAGAAGCAGGCTAGAAGGGCTGCGGGCTGTGGGGCTTCACCCCACGCACGCACGCACCCACTCACCGACGCATGATAAAACGCGATCCCAAAGATGCGGGGTAACACAACGACCACCACGCAGCGGCCACTGGTTGTGAAGGTCCACCGGGCGCCACTGGGAATTCTTTCAGTGTCTACCGGAGGCGCTCGGCAATGGACGTGGGTTCGGCCGTGGCCCATGGCCGCGGATTTAAAAACAAAAAAATATTATAGCTTGTGGTTCGCCACGTATTTCCTGCCATCCGCCATTCATACGTCACTCATAAGTGTCAAACCACACTGTGACAGTTATTGTGACACGTCCGTGTCACTTACGTCAAATTATACGTCTGTGGCCGTCATGACTACAGATAACTTATATAATTTTTCGAACAAACCCGACTTTGTTAAGAAGTTAATATTCATAAAAAGGCACATACTATTATGTAACACTTAAGCTGGCATGTAACGGACATTGAGCAAGTACGCTACATAGTAAACCTATATTTTACATTTGTAAATAGAACAAGAAACCAATCTCCATATCTATCAATAATTACAGCTTTGTGTTAGAAGCTAAGACAAATAATATTATATACGTGCCTCACCACCACTGAGACTTTTTTTTTAAAGTATAATACAATTTGACGATCATAATGTATGCAAACGAGGAATTTTGCCATTAGTAATCACTGGACCATTTTTCCCGTTGCTCTTCGCTGTAAACATTCTACATACTGAGTTTTAAAAGTAAAAATGTTTGCAGTATGCAATAACTGTACAAAAGTTTTTTGAATATCATCATCATTCACCGAGCCTTTTCCCAACTCAGTTGGGGTCGGCTTTCCAGATGATTAATAATATATGATATCGAAATTTGGCTGTTATAGAAATCATGTTTTTTTTGTAATTAATTAAGAATTGAGTGGTCTAGTTGTCGTTTATATAATTAGCTGATCTGGCAACGCTTGGACCCTATGACACTAGTGTTTCAACCCAAAACTATGAATGCTGAACGAAATAAAAAGACTAAAGGGCATTTAGGCATCCAACATGTTCGAAGTCCGTGAATTTTTCTTTCTGCGAGTTTTTTAAATAAGTAGAAAAATCCATTGGCACATATTATCACCGTGAAGTTATGGTTCTTCGGGGTTAAATTTTTCATGAGTACAGCACTAGCGTTTCATACGCGACGGACAATAAAAGAGATATCGATTCTAAGACTAGCTGATGTCTTCTCCGAAAATATGCTTACAGATCGTTCAAATATTCGATTAATATACCGATGTTCGAACTCGGAATCTCTGGAGCGGCAGTCCCCGTTAGATGTACATTCAACCAACTAAGTGATGTTCGTGTCAAAGAGGGAGTGTAATTAGCAGTCAACCAAAATATCATTATTCTCTTCTGAGCTAAAACCGTAACATGCACGTTTGGACCTGAATTTGTACATTTTATGTGACGTCCGCTGATCGTCTGACAGGTCCGATGGGAATCACGCGTTGACCCATTATTGTTTTTAGAATAAAGAGCATTATTAGAATAGACAAACTCCACTGAGACTAATATATTATTAATTCTAACTAAGTAAAGCTTTTGATGTTGATAAGTTTTATTAAATGCTAACAAAAACAACCTCCGGCTCTTCAGCCTCCAGTCGGATGAGACTTTAGCAAATAAACTCAAACCGCCTGACAAAATGAAAGCCTAAAAACACCTCTGACGGACAGATCTTTTAGTAATAAAGAAAATAAATTTAATGGATGGCTCGAATATTTGAGTTTTGTAGCACACAGACTTGTTGATAGTAATGTAAAATTTTATAGTGTGTTGACTTTGTTTATGAAATTAGACTTTATATTATTGTTACTTGTACGTACGACTATTTTATATTAAGTATAATGTGATTTATTTGATTATTTAATAAATTCTCTAATACTTTTTACAAGCCTTAATGCCATTGAGACATTACCATACCATA
Organism: Nudaria mundana; assembly: GCA_963556515.1. Classification (NCBI taxonomy): domain Eukaryota; kingdom Metazoa; phylum Arthropoda; class Insecta; order Lepidoptera; family Erebidae; genus Nudaria; species Nudaria mundana. Next base: position 31,622,074 of record OY748286.1, on the reverse strand, counting down.
GTACAGTGTAGTATTGAATGTACAGCAGAATAACGAATAATGATAGATACAGCTGATATTTTACGACTCTCCGCTCCTATTATGTCAAGTGTACTTAAGTATTTTCATTGCCTTTTTATGATTTCAAAAGAAGTGTTTCTGTTTCTAACCTTTTAGCTCACTGTTAGATGTTCATATTATTCCGTTACTACTTCACCCCACGCTTTTCGCTGTAACCTATTTAATTCTCCGGATGAAATGGAGGTTCGCATTAATCAGTGGGAAATAAATATTCAAACCGGTAGTTCAAGTTCCTATTAATAAAATTATCCAATGGATAGAGTGGTTCTCGTGGAAGTTGTTAGTATACAACTTATTAAGTGGGCAAAGCCACGGGCGTCCGCTAGTTACAAATAAAAATAATCACGACAACTGCAAAGAGATTGGCTTAGGCATATTACTGTTACTGCCACTCTGACTTGCCCCACAGAACGCAAAACTAGATTCACTCACCGACGCTGGATAACACCCTACCCCAACGACGCGGGATTCTTTTCCCGACCAAACCCCCGTAGAGACAGTCGATAGGTGGTCAAAGTCCGCCGGGCGCCACTGGAAATACCTTCTGCGTGTGAACCAGAGGCGCCCGGCAACGGACGTACGAGCGGCGCCGGCGGCCTTGGGCCGCAGAATAAAAAAATAAAAGAAAAAAAACTGCGCCAATTTAAGAACTAATGTCAGTCTTAATTGTGTTATAATTTATAGATTACACAGAACTTCTAAAAATTTTAATGTACGTAGTGCTTAGCCTATTATGAAATCGAGTAAGAACCAGTGTGTTACGATGTGCATACATCGACAAGGCACATTTTGCGTTTGGTCACATCACTACATTCGAATCTTCTAGAATGTAGGAAGACCGGTTTACGAAGCAAGAAATTCCTTAGTCCATTGTTTTGTGTGCCGGCTGAGATCGCACAGATAAGGATCAGGCGTTTAACCAATGACGGGGCGCATCGATACGTGGAGCGTCGCATCACTAGACACCAATGGGCGGAGCCGATATGATTTATTGTCGAACCGAGGTTATATAAGCCAGCGCAAAGCAGTCGGAGACACAAAAGATTAGTATCATAGAAATCTAAACTACGCACAACTGTCGTAACCACCGTTAACGAAATATTAAATTATAACATTTAAAATAATAGTTAATTAATCAAGTAATTCCGAAAAATATCGTTAATTGGAGTGGTGCAGTTAATTGTGATTCCCGGATACGGGGTGAGTGCTGTGAACTATAATTCGCGCGATCTATAATTAGAATATTACCAAATAACTATTTCATAGATTAACTTCATAGATTATTAGTAACCTAAAGCCACCTATAATTGTTTAGATTAGAGTCACGGTCATTGTAGTTCCAATCACGTTTAAAGTAATCAAATATTTAATAAACTTGTATCGAAGTAAATATATCCGAATTAGACGATGCTGAATTTCTTGCCACAATATATACGAGAAAACATTTAGGACGGGGAAGTTAAAATTACTCCACGCCTAAATGCGATAATTATATTATGTTTTGTATATTTATATGTGTAGTATACGTAAATACTTATTTTATAAACTGGTAGGGGATGCTGGAATATTGTAACAGAGGCCTGTCAAGGATAATGATAAATTGTTAACAATATTTCTACATAAAAATTCTCTTAAGGGCTATTCACCTACGGCCTTAATCAGTAATTTATATTATTATAATTATAATTTGTGAATATCACGAAGGAGAATCCGGGTTGAGAAAATACATCTACCCGACATATTTTATTGTGAAGCCGTACCATTTGGGGCGCGGCCTTAAGCGGGAAACCGTTAATTTTCTAAATTTTTATTATTGGATAACTTAAAGTCAAATACCTGGATCATATTCCACCTATCTGGAATATTCCCTATTATTTAGTATTGTATTGTCGAGACGGCCATAGTGGGACCGTCATTTTGGGGTTCCCTGAATTGGTGAACCATTAGGAGATACTATTCAGTAACATTTTATTATCTAGACTGCCATTTAGGGACCGTCATTTTAGGGTTCTCTAATCTAGTGAACCATAGTAAAGTTTCAATTGTTTAATGGGAATTACGCATAACGCAGACTCTGTAGGAACGTCGTCTCCGACACGTAATAGGTAGAAAAGTAGTCTTTTGAAATGTACCCACATTTGTGTTGGGCTTATAGCTAAATTTTATTATTTTATTATTAGTTAAATATTGCATTGAGACTTTCTGCCGCCGGTCGGAGACCGATATATAGGAAGGGGCCAACCACCTGTCTGTGTTTTCCTTGTTCCCATGTTTGTGTTATCCTGTGTTATGTGTAACCTTGCCGTGTACCCTCACGTAAATAATTGTGCAGCGCGTCCGACAACTAGGGAACCTATACGGCGATTTGCGTGTGGGGCCTATGGCAAGCGGTGCCGAGCCGGTATCTAATCCGCTGCTTGTGTCTATTCCAGAACTACCTTGGGGCTTAGAAAAGCCTATTTTTGAAGACTCTTATTGCTGAGCAGCCTAAAGCTGCGCCGTCGCTCCGTAGCCTTCGACCCGGAGCATCTCGGCCTGTTAAGAACACAATTAATTGGAGGACACCAGCGGACCCCGCCGGCCGACCGCCGTCGCCTGTGGACCCAAAGTTAAGTGCACCGGGCACTTCCGTAAACAGTATATGTGATCCTATTCGACCGACACACTATTAGCTACTAGTATTGTATAAACCCTAGGCTCCCTGCTAATAAAGTCACATTAATTGTTTTATGTCGTTTTAATTGTACTTCCTAGCAGGGGCCGTATCAAGTGACTGCTTTTTTTTTTTAATTCCGCGTCCCATGGCCGCGGCGCTCTAACGTCTGTTGGCGGGCGTCTCTGGTTACTCGCAGAAGGAATTTCCAGTGGCGCCCGGCGGAACCAGTGACTGCTAGACTTACTTAGATGTTGTAAAGTAAAAAAAATCTCAGAGTATATTTCTTATACAGGTAAGAACGATCAGTGGGTAACTTATAGTAACTTTTTATTTATCAATGGCGTATAAAATTGTACCTCAAAGTCGTTAATTCATATATTTTATGTAACCTGATAATATATTTTACATTAAAGTTTTGCACACATATCACGCCTATATCCCCGCAGAGGTAGGCATAGGTCCATTGCATACACACAATTTGCCAGTATTTTTCGTACCACGTAATAGAGGGACTAGCGTATTACACACATATAATGGGTTATGTCCAAATATGGCAGAATGAATTTAATAAAAAGCTGTAGCTATATTGTAGTATTAATGAAAAATGTGCCAGCCACTATGGCACAGCCAATTACTGTCCTGGGCGTTTCGTACTAAAGTATTGACGAGTTGAAAATGTACCATGAATGTTATATAAACTTAATGTTGAAATCGAGTTTGCATTGAAATCAAGTTGGCATTGTCAAGACTGTTTGAAAGAGACAGTCTTGATAATGCCTCGTGAGTAGCAGAAACATATGTCGACGTTTAACATGTCTTTTAGTTAGCGAAATCATTGCAATTATCTAAATTTCAACATCAAATTTTCCATTGTTTTATCATGGACTTTCGCCTGGTAACGCCTGACTCCATTTAGTGTTATATAAACTACCTACGCCTTGAACTTCCGCAGACTATTAAGCCCTTTCTTATTTCATTGGATATATTTACATAGGCGATATAAAATCACCAAAGTAATTTAAATTCATGGGTCAATTATAAAAATTACGCCTTAAACTGCCACAGAGTATTGCATCGTTGTACACATTTTCCCATTTCAATGGATACATTAACATAGGCGTCTGAGGGCGTCTACTTATATAAAACCATAAATGTAATCTAGGTACATGTGTCAATGATAAAATTCAGGTTACTAACACAAGTATCATCAGTGAGTATGGAGTGAGTTTCGTTGCGCTTTTAGTTTAAAAAAGGGTTATTATCGTACCTATTAAATAGTACATATATTTCTCAATATCGCCAAACTTAAATTTATATTTTAGTAGCGAGAGCTAACTATCTTTGTTTCTCAAACAACTGATTGCTCGGAAAGTCAGATGTGGCTTTCCGATTGCCCTACTTCGGAGCTTACACAGTCAGTTTAGAAGCAAAGGTTTGAAAAATTCAAGAGAGGTTTTGTACTGGCACGTCCTTATGTTCGGATAGATCTAAAAAAATCTTAGTATGTGCATGTGGGTTCACTATCCATTTGCATAAATAAATAACCATAAAAAATATTGACATATGGTAATTTAGACTAATGATATTTATGCATAATTTTTTTATCCATAACAAATTTAGCATATTTGTCTTAATCATAAATAAAATTAGCATAATCATATTTAAGCATAAAATTTATAAGCATAGCTTTATAAAGGCATAAACGTAACAAACTATAATGAATATAGTCATAATCATCTTACGCAGAATAAGTAACTATGTAAAATAATTAAGAGGCGGCTTAGGGGTGGCCCAAGAGCCACCCCCGCCGCACCTAAACCTACTTTGACACTATATAATATAGGAAATACTGGTTAAAGTATCTTTTTTATTTATCATTAATTACATTAATTTATACCTATTCAATTTTAGTAATATATACTATTAGGGACTGTACACTATGCCTAAAAACATTGTGCAAATTATAACAATGCAGAAATATATTAGACCTAAATACAATTATTCCACAGTACATATGCTGCTAAAAATCAATTATGACCAAGTATAATTATGCCAAAAAAAGTATGCCAAATTCATTGTGCCAAAACATTTTAGGATTACATATTATATTTTGTTAACAAAAGGTTACCGTGCATGTGTCAGTAAAAAATTAGGAGACGTATATCTTAGGAAGGATTCCAAATACAGATGGAATATAAGATAAAATAAATTAAATATATAATATATAGCCTGCGTAGAATAAGTTCAAGACATCAACGTTTCCTTCAGTGCAACTTTTTTGCTTATTATATTTTACTGTTGTGGGATAATATTTTCATTGGTAAATTATCTTTTAAGAGATAATTTGGAGGGGCTCCCGGTGGTGGTAACCGACAATGTTAACACATTGCAAAGGTAAAGCAACATCTAGCCAGGCCGCTCTTAGGATGGGTGACCATTTCTTAAATAAGACACTGAGACCCCTCCGTGCCTCGGAGAGCACGTTAAACCGTCGGTCCCGGATGTCATACGAACATCTATGGCAGTCGTTAGGGGTAGTAGGAGCCCTAAATCAAAAATCCGACCGGTCTAACTACAGAACTTCGATTTCGCCCATATGTTGTGGAGGTCAAATGGCAGTCGCTTCACGGAAAATATCGAAGCTCAGCCGAATCGCAGTTAGACTGGAAAGCCGACCCCAACTGAGTTGGAAAAAGGCTCGGTGAATGATGATGGAAAATTATCTTTTAACTTGTAGTCGTGAAACTCTTTATGCAGTAATGCAATAAGTACTAGGTTTACTTTTACAAGCTTACATAATAACAAGTTAAAAATATGGCAAAGATTTGCCATATATTTTAGAGTTTTCGAAAGTTTTTTCATAAAATCTAAAAAAAATAAAGAGTTCAACATCACTTTAGAGGTCTTTGACCATGCTGAGTTGATTGCAGCTGGTCTTGTCTCTAACTATTACCGTTCTCGATTTGACCTCGTTTTGACCCTGACCTTGAGATCAGAGGTCAAAGTTCAAGGTCATTTTAGAGGTCTTTGACCATGCTGAGTTTATTGCAGCTGGTCTTGAGTCTCTAACTATCACCGTTCTTGATTTGACCTCGTTTTGACCTTGACCTTGAAATTAGAGGTCAAAGGTCGAGTTTATTTTAGAGGTCTTTGACCATGCTAAGTCGATTGGCGTTTACACTGAGTCTCTAGCTCTTACCGTTCTCGAGTTGAAAGTAGTTCACGGACGAACGGACGGACATTACTGTTGTATAAGAGATTTTCGTTTCGAAAACTCTAAAAACTACATCTATGTATACCAAAGGGTAAAACGAGAACCCTATTACTGAGACTTCACTGTCCGTCCATCTGTCTTGAGCTGTATCTCATCCATTATTTCAAAAGAGAATACAAGTTGAAAGTCAAAGGAAACAATTAATACTAAGCGTCTTTGTCATTGTGTTAAAAATAGAAATATAATTCAATTGGAAACTCATTAAATTCCCTGCCAATAACACGTTTATCAACATAGAATGCGAAATTGGTACGATCTGATTGGATTGTCGTATTTTACTCGAGAACCAATCAGCACTTCTGGCGACACAAGTATTTGGGAATGCTAACGTTAACGTTCTGTTGTTACACAACATTTTATTAAGTGTTGTTACTGTGATCGAACGTCTTTGCTACGGTTTACCTAGTATCAGTGTTATATGCATTTATTATATTTTCTTTATTCTTCTGAAAATCGTAATTAAAATTAAAGAATTAATCTCTAACAAAAACAATGACTAGAAAAGTAGTGACTGTTTTTTTTATATCAGATCGCCAAATTGACGCCACCCGACTGATGGAAAGCCATCACAGCGGCTTTCCGTCAGTCGGGCGATTGTGGGCGACTCTCATAGTACGCAATATATACTATAGAGTGGCCCTCAACTTGGTGACCTAGTGATGTGCCTCTTCTTTTGAAGAACCCTGGCTTGTAAGGAGGAAGAAATACGTGCGCGGGCAGAGAAGAGCGATCTCTTGAAAATCTTTGATTTATGCTATTAATTACCTACATATTATGTACAGTCGTTTTTAATTGTAGTGTGTTTGTCTGTTTGCCTGTCCATATTAATATTCTCCGATACTACTGATTGTTTTGTGATTCATCAAAATCGAATGGCATGAAAATTGTTATTATCATACAAGCTACTTCACGCAAAAGAAACTGCGGGCTTCAGTGAGTAGTTATTATGCGGAAAATGTAGTTTTTCAGTATATTGTAAAGAATCGTGAAATAAAATATCATTTTAGCCTTCACTTCCAAAAAGTATTTAGTAAACTGAAATGCAGAGAATTTGTTAGTAAGGCATAACTGACGCTGGTTCATCTCTCAACAAGAATTCCCACGCGTGCTAGAAGCTGGTGATGTCATACGAATTCCTTTGAAAATGGAATCTCTTAGATTACATCACGTAAAGAACAAAATTATTTTACAGTACTTGAACAAAATTTGAAATAAGATTTATAACGGAAGATTTAAAATATTGAAGTACTTTGGACACATCACCAAAAATGAGAACTTTGGAGATACTCGTACAAGACCACGGGATCGTTCCCCAGTAAAATAAATTGTAGTAATTACAAATAAAATCTTTATAATTTTTTTTAATCAAGCTTTTATAATCATAATATTTCGTTGTCATGCGACTTACATACGCGTGCAAAGTTTCAGTTCAATCGAAAAACGGGAAGTATGTTAAATTTAACTTGGAATATTTGATTACACACGGACATCGGGACAGGTGAAAGTAAATAAAAGCTTGTGAAAGCTTGAGAAAACATTGTCGTCCACAGCAGTTGTTTGCGATTCATATACATCATACAATTCGATGAAAAGTGATTCAACAATTATAGAACAATCCACACTGATATAAATACCACTTCAAAGGGAGTCATTTGACGTTACAGAAATTAAGTAGCCTTTGTAGTATTTTACAGTTTAAATTACGCAAATTAAACGGTAATTTTTATAATAGTACGTAGGCCGTAGAACATTGAAAAATATTGATTAACAGCAAGCTCATTCTTCGTAAGTAGCTTTATTTTACCGAGTCCTACCCTAATATTTCAAAAAGGAATCTCTGCGGCTCTACTTATTTATTTATAGACCGAGTGAGTGAAGCGTCTACATTTCAATTTCGTCCGTCTGTCGGTATGCGTGTTCCGGGCTAGCAGCCACAGTTTTTATGCGATCTTTACAAAATTGGCACAAGCATTCCTTTTTTTTTCATTAGTTTTAGAACGGGGTTCTCTTACGCGGCTTACAGATAGTGTGATTTAGTAGAAATTGTCACGTTACGCTTTCAGTGGTTCCCAACCGGTGGTCCGCAGAAACAAAAATAAGGTCTGCTTTTTATTGAAATCTAGCGTCGACATCGTTAGTAAAACGAAAAGTATCTCAAACCCAGGTTGGGTTGCGTTGCAGTTGCGTAAAGAACTTCGTTCCTGGTGGATGTCTCGCAACCGTACAATTTTTTTTATTGAGGGCGAAAATGTCAAAAAATTAGTTATGGTTTGCGAGCTCTACTATTCAACCATAATGTGACAACTAGTTATGTTCACATCAATAATGTTACAGACAGACACAAATCACGTGCTTATACCCGAAGAGATAGATATAGGCGCTCATTACGCTCACGTTTTGCAAGTCTCTTCGATAACCCCACGTTAGGCGGCCTATTGACATTACCAGAGACACCCGGCAATTAACGTAGGAGTGCTCACGGGCTTCAAAAAAAAACCTAATTACCGTTTCCAGGGACTATGTATATTTGCAAGAGCCGTTTGTTAGCAGGTGAAGATTACTTGAAAGATTTTGGTAAGAGCCTTCAATGCATAATAATTATTGTACCAAAAATAAACAGTTAATCAGCCTGAAATAAAAACAAAGTCACATATCACAATTTACGTCCTGCATCGTTCCTGGTGCAAAGGTGCCCATGATCCTGGCAGCATTGCCGCGCTGAATGGCAATAGACAATCTTTGCACCAGGAAAGACCCAGAGCGAATTATTATTGTATACCTTATTTATTATAGTAATAAATTAATATTACAAGCAAAATAATATTCACAGAGTTATGAAAATATGACAACAGTCGACGAGGGGTAAATAACTTAAAATATTGCTTCCAAAATTATGACTAGTGGTCGCCCTATGGTCGAACAGTAGACTTCGCGAACATTAAAATACTTTTTTGAGATTTGCCAAGATCAGATACAAACTATGGCTGCTAGTCCGGAACACACATACATCCAGACATACAGACGGACGAAAGCAAAATTGTCCAATCTCGGAATGTAGACGCTTCGCTCGCTCGGTCAAAAATACCTCTAATAATAACACCTGACAAACCGGGCAAACTTCTATACAAGAGACGGTATTTAAATAGGCATAAAATTTGAAAAAAGAATGTTTAAAATCTTCGTATTACCAGGTTTCTACTGTCTACAGTTCTGCACTATGTGTGACTTATTTTTTTTTAATGTGACTGACGTATACTGGAACTTATATAGAATTCAGAAGATCTCTCGACAACAATATCATTTTAATGAGGTATTACCGTTGCCTGAGGGTATTACGTTTCTGAGTCGAGTTTCTTTGTGAGTATTACAAAATTGTATTTGTAAAAACCGAGAATATTCAGCCAATTAGACTGTTGTGTTGGTAGTCATTACGATTTTTTAAGGCACTTTATACAACTATTCTGTTTCTGCAATCACAATAGGGTAGATCGACTGTCAAATCAAATCGAACTATGACGTCACTATTCTGTACCTTCAAATCATTAACTATTAGTGATTCAATTGATGATTAAACATAAATAAGATGTTAATATAGAATATACGTATACTTAAAATATTGCTTCCAAAATTATGACTAGTGGTATACGTATAAAGTTAAAGAATCTTTATTTAATCATGAATTTCCAATGCGTCCGGTCCTGTGCCACCTACATCCAACGAGACTCAGCAGTTTTTACTAGTTTTATTCAATAAATTCATTTAAATTATTAATTTTACTTGTGGGCATCTACCCTAATGCAGGCTATATTGCAACTGGATATTATTAATTTCGTAGTTAATTTAAACAACGTAGTACGATTCAAAAGTTCTGTAATTAAAATCAAAATGTTTTGATGCTGAAGGGTGGCGAACACGTCATGTTTACAAATTATTGTTTTTCATTAATCTCTCCGTAGGGTATTTACCAATATTGTTTGCTAAATGGTCATAATATACTAGGTCGCCGCAGTCGCGAAACGTACCGTTACGCTGCAGCATATATGTGAGCGAAGCGAGTTTTGATTCAAAGCGATATAACTCTGTCAAAGTATTTTTTGTCATTACGCTATGGGAATTTTTACCATCAATTAAATTATTTTTATTTGATCGAAATTCAAAATTCTGGCTTCGTAAGAACCTGGGTAATTCTGTAAGCTTTTGATGAGTGCAAGAAAATCCGAAATCAGCCGAGTATTCGCCGAGAAACAATTTAACAGAATTTAACATAAATCATAATTTGAGTCACCCGTTGAGAGCTCCGCTCGCCTTCGGCTCTCTTCGCTCAAAAAGAGGTTTTTCGAATCTGCACCATATGGATGGTAGCTGGTAGGTACAGTTATTTCAACCAGAACCGACTTTTAAAGAACTTTCAAATTACGCTAGCATTCATAACCTCATAGAAACATGTCTTTATCCCTAAATAGGAAACTTGCTACCTACTTGAACATTGATACAGTTCGCGAGGGATAAGCGGAGCGTTGCATTTGTGTGAGTAACCACAAAAAGTAAAATAAAAACTCTTTTTGTAACTGTGTGTACAACACATGTGTGTGTAAAAGAGGTCACATAGTATACGTTCACGTACACTGCACTCACACTAATGCCGGTTATCACTCGATAACAAAAAACGTGCTTTCTAAACGAATTAATATTAACTAGTTATTGTAACGACAATATTATAGACAACTTCAATGAATTTTTAAACTTGACAAAATCTAGTTTAATTCACTTTGACAAAATGATAAGATACTGCCCTTAGTACAGAGACTGAGAGGATTATTTGTTTTATCTGTAGATAGCTCTCAAAGAGTAAAACAAAAACAAATCCTACTAATATTATAAATGCGAAAGTTTGTAAGTATGGATGTTTGTTACTCTTTCACGTAAAAACTACTGAACGGATTTTGATGAAGCTTTACAATAATATAGCTTATACATCAGAATAACGCATAGGCTACAATTTATAAAGATACGGCGACGGGAACAATAACCACGCGGACGAAGTCGCGGGCGACCACTAGTATACTATAATGTAAGTAATAGATAGGAATATACCCTTTTATACTTGGAGATATTAGTTATTGTTCAGTCATTAGGAAGCTACCTTTTTTGTAACATTACTAGCTGCTCGATAATACATGTCTACAAACAAGATGAATTTTGTTTTTGCTGTCACGTCCAACAGGCAAATGTTTTCGGTATTAAGAGGATCCTCTAATAATTATTAGTTATTCCTCTGCCTATATATATATGTTATTCATAATGAAACGCTATTATTAAAAAATATTAGATAAAAACCTTATTAGTTAAAAATGCTCTGTTTAGATCCAGAAGAGCTCAAGAGAATCTTCTGTCTCTGTCAGGTATACAAGAGAACAGATTGTGTCCCTTTCTTTTATGACAATCGGTACCTATTTTAAACCTCTGATAACTCATTATGAATAAGACCTATTTTAATGGTATTTTAAACCTCTGAAAAATCATTCTGAATAATGGGATTACCCCCTTAGATATTCATAATTAATAGGCTGATAACCTGTAAGAAATTAAAACTCCGTTTGACTTCACCAACCGGCGATATAATATACATACATTAGGGGAAATCAGAGACACACTGTGTAAATCAGTAATATGTTTGCCTCACGTACTACAAGGTTACCACCAACTATGTACGTTTTATTGCTACCAGAACCTCGTCCGTTGCTCGGTAGTTATACCACTTCCAAGTAAAGTTCGCTTAGCCCTTGAGAACATACTGACAACTTTAAAATAAACTAACACTGTATGCGATAAGTTTCTTGGCTGAATTTTAGAATTATTACGATCCCTTACTAAATTCCTGGCTAAGTTTCATGTGCATAATAAATGGGTATCAAACTCAGATAGAAATAGAATAACGTCTGACCCACAAACCGCAACGGCGTTGCTGATCTTCAATATTTAACCAGGAGGATCCAAATCCCCAGTACTAATCGACCACAATGACACGTTGCTAGGAAATTGTGTGTATTTGCTAACATTTTAGCTAAAATTGGCAAAAACGTTTTAGCTCCAATCGGTTTTAAATATTCAAAACCTTCTAATGGTTTGCCAAAGTGGTTTCCAGTTCGTTAGGTTTTCTATATACCAAACAATATACAAAACAACAGTAATATGTAATTCCAAGTAGTTAACAAGTACGTGCACATACAGCGCGTATTTTCAAGTTTATTGATTTTCTTAAGAATTAACAAAATAGTTGGTGTTGGATTTCATTGAACCACGTGTATATCGTTTTTTGGTCATTCCCAAAGAGTTGTATCAAGATGTTAGGAACCCAAGTCAACTCCTGCACACCTGCAGGTCATTCATCTTTCAATGCAGACAAACATAAAAGGTCAAAAAGGTAAATATAATATCGGCCGGTTTCTGAATTGAGAATTGGTAGTTGAGCATCCACTGAGTACGCCAAATGTCAAAATTCAGAAACAAATTTTGATATTTGACGCGCTCAACGGATACTTAACTTCAAATTCTCAATTCAGAAACCGCGTACGTCTCTGATTAAAGCTTTTTGGAAAATACAATGATTCTAAGTATGATATTCATTACACATTTCTGTTAACCAATAACTCTGAAAATCCGACATCAAACAGATTATAAATAAAATGTGACCACACGAGTAGCTCTAGTTTTTTAACAAAAAAGAATCATAAAAACTTGCAAAGTGCGAGTCGGGATCGCGCACATAGGGTTCCGTACAAAACGGCAAAATAATCACGTTTGTTGTAGAGCCCCCAAATATTTACATACATACATATACATGCATACATCACTTGTGAAAATTTCAACTTTCTAACTATCACGCCACGGTTCATAAGATACAGCCCTATTGGAAAAATATTTTTTGAAGGCCGTTAAAAAAGGAGGCTGCTTTTGGACGGCTTATAATAACTATTATTACTTATGACTTTAAAATAAATACTTAAAACTGTCAATGCTTGACATTACTTATGTAGCGATATTTTTAATTACGAGTATTATAAGAAGCTATCTTCTCGTGACCTAAAGCGAAGTCGATGTCTTAGAAGTAGGGTGTCGCAATAATCTTCTTAGATAACGGTCGCACCCGCTTCTCTAATAGATATTTATATAGTTTTATAAAATATTGCACGCCTCATAACAACCTTTAAAATGAAGTTTTATAATAAGATAGTAATTTATGATTAGCTCCTGATTCTTGAGAATAATATTATTTTCCACGCAAAAGCTATTCAGTTTAATGAAATAATATTGTCCCTTTTTTTGTTTTATTTCCGCGGCCCAAGGCCGCGGCCGCTCTCACGTCTGTTGCCGGGCGCCTCTGGTTCACACGCATAAGGTATTTCCAGTGGCGCCCGGTGGTAATATTGTATCTAAGTTATACCTATGTATTTTATTTAACGTATCGTTTACATCTGTCCTGGCTTTGGTAATTTTGGCTTGAATTATAGAGTGGTTTTGAATATTCTATAGCGCTCGGAAATGGGTATAGGGACCCTATCACGTGGAAATGACAAAATTACTGACAAACTGTGGGTGTGTAATGCCTCTCTGCCTTCCCCTTTAGGGATATAGGAGTGAGGTTTGTCTTATACCTGGTACAGTACGATTTTTTGGCGCTCGGGATATCTGGGTTTTGTTCGTTTTTTCACATGGAGTATAAGAAATACTAGAAGTGACAAATAGATGAAAGTTTGCAATCATGCAATTTAATGCTAAACGAATTTTTATTCGAAGAAGAGCTGCTGGATTTGTTAAGTGACAGATTTAATGTCAATATCTCTAATTCAGGCAGTGAAAGTAATTTCAGACTGCATGGTTTCATTATAAAATAAAAAAATAATACTTATTATAAATAGCACTTTTAAAAAGAAAAAAATATTTGCACGAATTTCAGATTTAGTGTTTTAGAATGCGATGTAAAAATTTAATCAAGCGACATCTAGGTTATTCTTTAGGTCTACTGTAAAAATACATTTTTGCAGGTGATTTTCATTACTGTTTTAGACTGTAATATCCTAGTAGGATGTTATGAATATAAATCAATGTATCTCGTGTAATTTGTAGATCCGATCGTGCCCGATTTCTGTCGAGGATTGTCGAGCGCCAAAGTGGAAATAATCTATGGTTATGATAGAACTCCCCAGAAATTCTGTCTTCTTACAAGATACAGACAGATTTTCAGTTATTTTCTAGTGAACCACATTTAGGCTATCATCATCTAAAGTGAACGTGAAACTTCTTTACTTAAGTATTTACATCGTAATAGCTTAGCATTTCATTTACATAATTTAAAACTTTCTCGATTCCGCGGGTATTTTCTTTGTAAACAAATTACTGTACTTGTACAAATACAATTTTCAAACGCCAACATGCTTTGTGTGACTAAAACTGCCACTGTAATATTGTTTTATCTATGATTGACGTAATACCTGCGTCCCGCGTGTTTGATGTCGAGGTATCGATTGTTATTTGATTACTTGATTTTATTGGTATGCTACAGTTTTCTAACATTTGAAGTCTTATTGAACAGATGTTAACCTTTCACGATTTTCACCCAAAACCCATCGACCATTTATACCGTTTGATGGGCACTTGGTCTCACTTTCCATTTGTTCACTTAACTGTGATATCGAAGTGAGACAACCCGTTGGTGCAATCCAACCAAAACACCGGGGTGAAATTATATTAGGTGTACGTACCTTTTTCACGTTAAGTTCCGTTTCATACCGCACCAAATGCCGGGGGTCAGTATTTATATGTTTCGTTTATCTCTGACTGTTGTTTCGAGAATAAAGACGTCATCGCATACGCTATTATAGAACAATCTTTCAAAAGAAATATCGATATCGTTTATTTGTATTTTACTAAATCTTATTTACTTTATTTATCATGTCAACACCTTTAGACATGGGGCTGATTGAGCCGATTATAATAATATATACAGTCTCGTATGAGATGTTAATACCAAATGAAATGTTAAGACAAATATTTATTTGGTTAATAACAAATAAATATTTGTCTACGATTTTCTTTAAGAAGTATTTAGGTACGCAAACGGTCCCTTAGCAAATGATATTCCCTATATGGAACCGCTGATGGAATACGAGGGCTGATATAAGTTTAACCTATGTATCTGTGTGCTGACTGCGCCACAGGACAATTCCCTAGGGTGCGTACGCGGTAATGGACGATGGGATTTAAGTAAAAACTACACGAATATTTTAAATCGGTGAAAGGTTTCCAAGACACTATAAGATTTTTTGATTTCGAAATATCAGCGTAATAATCACAAGATTCTGAGTGTGTTCAGTTCTAGATCTTTTTTTCAATACACTATTCAGTAGGTATAGATAAAGATTCTCCTTGCTCGTGGTATCACTGTACCTAAGCATCAAGCAGCATAAAGCGCGTTGCAAACGACACCCACTCACAGCTTTAAGCCCACTGTTTATTGCTAGTATATACCGTCGCATCCTCAATGAGGTGTCACCCGTCAGGACTGAATACAACACATAAAAGGGGAACATTTCATTAAAATACTGTCAAAGTTACGTTCGAGAAGTAATGCAAAGTTCTTCTGTCGACTTCTATGTTACTTAAAATGTTGGGCCTAATAATAAACAACATGTTTTACCAAAAAATATTATTGGCTTTTTTTTTAATTCCGCGAGACCGCGGCCTCTTCCATGTCTATTGCTGCGGGCGTCTCTGGTAACACCAGAAGGTATTTCCAGTGGCGCCCGGCGGACTTTGGCCATCAGTGTGGCATATTTTAGGGGTTAGATACCTTTATGACTTAGTGATTTAAAAAAAATGGATGTTCTTCCTACTAAAAAATTCATAAGAATCAGTCAAGCCACTAGAAAAGTTTGGCAACAAGTACGGTGACACGAGAATTTAGATGTAACTGACTTTTGCTCTAATATGTACCTGATGCAAAAAAGGGAAGATCATGACCGGTATGATTCTAATATTGTCAACAAAAATTTGTATGCATACGACGTTCCAAAAAAAATTTTTTTTTTTAAATTCTTTTGAGCGCCGTTATCGTCCCGGCCAATCAGTTGGCATGGAATTTTTGATGAGGGTATTTGCGACCCGAATTTATGTCCCCATATGTTACGTCTTTTATAATTAGCCGTTTAATGGTAATATAATTTTCCCTCGTTCATTATTTTTTGTTTAAGTAAGCTCACCCTCATTATAAAGCGCTAGTCGCCTTATGGAGATTAATTTTATAACTACACAGTGTTAAGCCCTCCTTGCTTCAAAAAGTATTAGTATGAAATCTAGCGTAAATGTGTAACTTTGTTTATATGATCCTTTACCAAAATATTTTGCCCGGACTGCAGTTATAATAAAAGTAGTCTAAAATGTGTCCCAATGTCCAAAATATATCCACAGTAAACATCTAATTCGGTGTAGTCCTGCGACTTCACCGGCAACGAATAGTTTCACGTTCCTAATCCTATTATTGGGTGAGAAAGCTGTTTAATCCACCCTTTTTTTACCTTATTTATCTTTTATCTACTTAGCTTTGTTATAACAGATCCAAAGGTTCTATGAAAGAGATTGCTTCCTATTGACTGTGTACAAGGTACAATAAAGGGAGTTGAATTTATTTAACTTATCTTAAAATCTGATCAGGGTTTTAAACATCTCCGAACCAAATTGCAGCAAGATCGACTTGGTCTGTACAAATGAAAACTTCTTCAAATCAACTTTACAATAGTACAATAGCTAGAAATTTCTTTCAACTTCCTTGAATCTTATATTCTCAGATAGTAGTCTAAAGAGCAATAATAGTCTAATACACCACAGAATAGGGAATAGCTCTACGTACTCGTAACAACACTAGCAATTTCACGCTTCGTTGAGACCTGTATCCACTAGTATCAGTATACCGTTACACAATGTTAATATTAGCTTCAATGTAGATAGTCTCTTGGATCAATTACACCACAGTACAATGGGTATCAATGCTGGACACTGATATCGTCGTTGAACCTGTGAAAGCTAACTGTCAAAGGTTTTAGCAGTTAGCAATTAGCAATTCAGATGTTACTAATTTGATAGTTACGTTTTACTGTTGTATTATATCCATAATATATATATCGACTGTTGAAAGGCTATCTGGTTAAAGCGACATCTAGGGCGATATTGAGTTATATACATATTCGGAATCAGCGAATTTTTCTGCGTCAAATGATGCCGGTTTCATACAAATCTGAGCACCTTTTTGGCGCTTGAAACAATACTATTTTTGGGTAGTTTCCAAAGTGGCAGTGTATTATCCGACGTGAATTTTGCATTCTTTTCTTATTAATGTACTTGAACCTTACACTGATATAAAGAACCGAGACATAAACCAATTAGCCTTTCTTAGATAAATAATTCAATAACAGTTAAAGCGTTTTTCTTATTTCTATATATAGTTAAAATGTAACTTAAATAATTTTTACTTCCACCAATTACACAGTATGATGTCGCTTAAACCATTTTGCCGTCACCTGAATACAACATCGATGGTCGCTTGAACTCTTTTAACATAATTTATTTTCGACGTGGGGTGCTACTTAAACCAAATAGTCGTTTTGTCTCAGCTATTTCGCTAGGCGGTTAAAACATTTTGCTTCTATTTATTTATTTTTTGGCGATTAAGTGTATGTCGCTTACTACATACGTTGAAACGAAGTGATGTAATTTGAAACACTTTTACAATATTAACAAAAGTGCGAGTCGGTCTTTCAATCGTTACATTTTAATATGAAATATATCATCCATGTCATTTGATACCACATTTATTTAGTCGCCCGGCAGTTAAAAATCGTGACCTTGCAACGGAACTCGGGCGCACGGGCGCTTCAGTCACACTCCAGTGACGGCCAGAGTGCCAATCTCAAGTGAGACTAAATAAATAAGTACCCAATAAAGTAATTATAGTTGGTGTTCCTACTTTGAGAATGATTTTACTTGATTTTTGGGTGCAAAGGGGCTCTTCTTATATCTATCGGGCCCCAGCGACCTCACCTGCTAGAGGCGCACCTGCTGGTAAACGGCGAGATTCGTAGATTACGGTACCCATGTGGTGGCTTCGGCCCCTACGTGGATACCAGGTGGTGCAACAGTGTTGGTCCGGAGGGGGTACCACTGTGCAGCTAAAGCCCCCAAGTAACCCAGCCAAGGCTGGGTTGAGTTAGGGGTTCAGCAGCTGCACTGCCGGGCCTGCGGCGATGTATGGTGCGGCTGGTATGGGTACAGTGGGGGCGAAGCGGAGTCTAGTGTGGGTGGTGTGGGTCGATTCGCCGGCCAGGGAGACCCTTAGCAACGGCGTTGCCGCGGCCGCCCGCAACATAGTCATGGGGCCCGCCTGGGACCAACCACCCCAGGAGGCTGCCTCACATGTTGCGCATAATCCTGATGTGGGGTCGCCGCTCGGGTGGTAACCTGTGTGGGGTAGCGGCGGCCTTGCATCAGGGGGGTTTGGGAGCCCTTCCGTCCGGCGGGTCGGCTCCAATCTAACCACATGGTTCTAGACGAAGCTAGCCTCTGCACTTTGTCACTTACTGACGCGCCAAATATCGCCATGTCTTCACGCTTCCCCATATCTCACCATGACAGTGCAACAAATTAATATTAATAAATAAATAAATTAATAGACGGTACACAGCGGCCCCTAGAAACCCCACAAATTTGACTTCCTTTGACGTGGAGTTCGCGAATATCCGCGGACTCCATGCAAACCTCGGTACCGTCCACCATAACCTAGAGACGGCACGGCCTTCTGTGATGTTCCTAACGGAGACACAGATACGCCGCCCTGACGACACGTCTTACCTCTGTTACGTGGAGTGTGCGTGTTCGTTAGGGCGGATGTTTGCTGCCGCCGGTTGCGCTCCCTAGAGAACCCCTCCTACTCCGTCCTTTGGCTGCACGTGGGTCATGGCTCTATGAGCCAGATCTACGTGTGTGTCTAGCGCTCCCACACAGGGGACACTGGGACAAGGTTTTTCGAATACCTCAGCGAGATAGCTGACGATGCGCAGGTGCGGTTCCCGAACGCTGACCTGGTTTTCATGGGGGCTTTAACGATCTTCACGTTGAGTGGCTGGGGTCCCTTAGGACTGATCATGTCGGACGAACCGCCCATGCGTTCGCTCTCTCCCACGGGCTGACCCAGATTGTACAGGGGATCACCCGGATACCTGACAGGTCAGACCACACGCCCGCCCGCCACAGATCCAGCATCTACTGCTGACGAGTCGCCCAGCCCAGTACAGTGTGTCGGTAGGCGCCCCACTTGGTACTTCCGACCACTGTGTGGTGCACGCCAGCTTGCAAGTGCCACCTCCTGCTCGTGCTGGGCAAATGACTCGACGACTATGGCACTACTCGTCCGCAGACTGGGACGGTCACCGCTATTACTTTGCGTCCGTCCCGTGGAGCCAGCGCTGCTTTGTAGGGAAGGCGCCTTCGGAAAGCACTGCTGCCATTGCTGTCGAGATCAGTCTAGGGATAGAATATTATATCCCTTTCACTGATGTCGCCATCATCCGCAAAGCTCGCCCCTGGTTCGGGCGTGAATGCGCCGAGGCTGTCCAGAAAACACAGTTGGCATATCGCGCCTGGGTCAGGGCTCGTGCGGCTAGACATCCTTGGCATAGACGTTCGTCGAGAGCTCAATAACACAAACTACATTGAGAGATGTACCTATTGGACTAGCTTCGCGGAAACTAGGAATACTGAACAAGGTAAAGCGATTCTTTACACCGCACCAGAGGTGTCTGCTGTACAAAACGCAGATTAGATCCTGCGTCGAATACTGCTCTCACCTCTGGGACGGCTCCGCGAAGTATTTGCTGGATGCTCTCGACGCTATGCAGCGACGCGCTAGTCGCATTATAGACTGTCTGGAGGTAACGGGAAGCCTTGAACCGCTAACTCAACGCCGAACAATCGCTTCCTTGGTATTCTGAAGAGCTTTTCAACCTGATCCCACCCTCTCCCTTCCGATCCCGAACAACGCGTGCCGGGCAGAGGCGTCACCCGAACGTGGACCGCCTCAAAGCGTCGTACAATACGGCCACTAGGTCCAGCAAGAGGGCTTTTAAGAGAGCGGATGCCCAGCGCGTTGCGCGGTTTGGTCAGGAGCTCACATCCCATCCCATGGGCAACTGGCCAAAGCCGTGAAGTCTAGTTTTTGCCAACCCAACTGTTTGGCCCCCAACATAAAAGTTTTGGACAAAACTTCTTTACGCTTCCTGGGGTCCCCGATTTTAGAAGAGGGCTGTTCCACTTTTTTAGAGGTAAAAATTCAAAATTTTGATCAGGTTATTGATAGTCTATGTAATATCATTATTCATTCAGCTTTCACTATTCTTCGTTTTTGTCTTTTCGTACCCAAATTTACACATGCCCTCCGTTCAGGACAATTTTGGAAAAATGTAGAAATTTTGGGCAAACTAGACAACTTAATACAAAATTCTTTGTGTAAAATTTTAAATGTAAATATTAATGACCGAGGCTTGGTCCAAGCGTCTCTTCCGGTTCGCTTGGGCGGGCTAGGTATTCGTAAAGTTACAGATGTCAGTCTGCCAGCATTTCTCTCGTCGGTCCATAGCACCGAAGAAAAATTTGTCAAATACACTGATTGATTCCGAGGTTCGACGCAAGACCGATGCCATAAATGCTTGGAGGATGTCTTGCCCCGACACTGACCTGCCCTCACGCCTAGGCTCACAGCGACTGTGGGATTTGCCGCTCTGTAAATTGAGAATTAATACACTAATTGACACTTCTGTCAATATTTAAGAACGTGCACGCCTACTAGCTGTTGGAGAATGGGAGTCAGGGTTATGGATCCAGGCACTCCCATCGCCCAACATCGGTACAATGTTGGACGACACAACCTTCCGCATTGCCACTTGCCTTCGGCTGGGTACACCTTGTGTATCCCCGCATCATTGCACCTGTGGAGTAGCCGTCGATAATCTGGGACAACATGGTCTTTCTTGTAGCAGAAGCGCAGGTCGTATACCTCGGCATGCTATTCTAAACGACATAATTCGTAGGGTTCTTTCCACCGCAGGTCTTCCGGCCGTACGTGAACCAAATGGTTTAGCACGAAGCGATGGAAAGAGACCGGACGGTATGGCGTTGCTACCGTGGAAGCTGGGATGGCCTTTGGTGTGGGACGCTACATGCGTTGACACCTTAGCACCTTCACACCTTCCAAGCACATCCGACCCATGTGCCGGCGCTGCTGCTGCATCGGCTGAAGACGTCAAACGGCGTAAATATGCTAACCTACTCGTAGCAGGTGATTACATATTTGAGCCGTTTGGGGTTGAGACACTGGTGTCATGGGGTCCGAGTGCTCGCCGCCTTTGAAGAGACATTGCTAAACGCCTAATCGATGCTTATCAGGACCAGAAGGCTGGCTATTTTCTAGTCCAAAGAATAAGTATCGCCATCCAACGTGGCAACACAGCCAGCATTCTGGGAACCTTCCCAGTCGGCAATGACGCGGAGGATTTTTTAAACGATATTTTGTAATGTAAATATTTTTAGTATATAATTATGTATATTTTGTACATTTTAATTCTTATTGTAAATAAATAACTTATTATATCATAAAAAAAATATTAAATACCTTTCAAATCAATATGGCAGACGCTCAAAACGAATTTTTATTGCTAATGACCTTCTCCAGTGACTTCCAAAAATAATTGCAACATAAAATAAAAGTTAACGATTTAACAAACAAAATTTTACCGTTTTAAACTCGAGATGGCGGATAACGCAACGGACCGAAAATTTAATGTAGATTCCTAAAGACATTTCCTACTTTTAATTTTTTCCGGTTGCAAATATGATTCGACTGCGATAATACTAATGCACCTCTAAACTTTCTTACGAGTATAAGTTAAATGACGTATTTGTTACAAAATAACTAAAGTCTAAACGGTGTGAACATAATATTCGTATAGTAACGAAACAAAGTAGAAAAGGGAGCCTTGTCGACAGATTGAAACGAAAAAAACGCACACATCTAATAAATCCCATTCTAATTGAATTACGATACAAAACCGACATTGGACATTGCACATTGCACGATATCGTGGCACTCCACTAACAAGTCGAGAGCCTTGCATTGCTGACACTGGGGCAAACCTCGCGGCGAACGCGCAACAGATACTTACCGAAGTAATCACTTTCTCCCACCACTCGATGGGTCAAGACATATTGTGGCATTAGAAGCATTAGAAGATTAAAATTTAATTTAAAATATAAAATTTTATCTGTTTTTGGACATTTTGATATAGATTTACGGTACTTTAGTCATAGCTCATTCGAATTATCGCAAAAAAGGGTCAAACCCGGTAATAAATTAAAATACTTAAGCAATTTCATTTCGAATTTCGTTGAAAAAGGTCACTGGTTAATTTTCCGTGGTATTTGAAATATTTGTGTTACCCGCCAATTTAAATTCAAATGTAAATGTTTGTTGAATTAAAAATTAATTGAATTAAAAAAAACAAAAAAATATTAAAATAAAAACAATAATTAAAAATGAATAAAAAAAAATACAAATTAAAGACCATGTCTGAATGTTGATTTCTGTGGTATTAAATTCATTGCGTTACCTACAATTTTGAACTTAAAGAGGGATGAATTTGGTTTATTGAATTACTTATTTATTTTTAGTAGAAGTTTTATTTTGGAATTTACTGAAAAAGTTTACTTACAGTGTAAATTTTTTTTTGCGCGGTCTTCGGTGCGTTGCGTTTTTATACCCTTAAATTCCAAATGGCATATCCATTTGGAATTTAAGGGTATAAAATTTTGTTTGATTAAAAACTTACTACCGCTGGAGACGATGGCCCGAACCATGATCTACAGCAATAGTGTCCATGCCCAGACCTAAAACAAGGTCCCGGTATTGCCTTGCCCACGCTGGGCACTCCACTAACAAGTCGAGAGCCTCGCAGTGCTGACACTGGGGTGTAACCTCGCGGCGAACGCGCAACAGATACTTACCGAAGTAATCACTTTCGTCAACCACTCGATTGGTCAAGATATATTGTGGCCCCGTTCCAGCGTCTTTTAGGCTTGGATCCACCGAGAGCTTCTGGGTTTTCTTCTAAAATATGCAGCCTTTTTTGCCAAACTCTGTCTGGAGGATTCTGTGAGGACGCCTTCGCGAAGATAATCTATGCAAGGAGGGGGGATTGGGTTTGGTATCTTGGAGGGGGGAGAGATGGTGGGATGGAAGGTGGTGGGGAGGGGGTACTGTGAAGGAGGAGTGAGGCCGGATGTCCGCTCACTTGTTCGAGGGTTCGGTTATATCCTCGAGGTGTTAAGAAGTTCGTCAGCGGAAGCTGTGAAGACACCTGGGTACACTCTCGCGAGGATAATTATTTATGCTAGGAGGGGGATTGGGTTCGGCATATAGGAGGAGGGGATGGGGCGGAGGATGGAGGGGGGAGAGGCAGAGGGTGGTGGGAAGACCATGTGGTGAGGCCCTGAAGTCACTTGGGTACGCCCACGCGATGATAATTTATGCCAAACAGTCTCTCAGCCTACGCTTGAGCTCATGAAGAAGTGACGTGAAGGGTTAATTATCTTCGCGAGTGCGTCCTCACAGTGTCCTCCAGACAGAGTTCGGCAAAAAGGATGCATATCTTAGAAGGAAACCCAGAAGCTCTCGGTGGATCCAAGCCTAAAAGACACAATATGTCTTGACCAATGGAGTGGTTGGAGAAAGTGATTACTTCGGTAAGTATCTGTTGGACGTTCGCCACGAGGTTACGCCCCAGAGTCAGCAATGCGAGGCTCTCGACTTGTTAGTGGAGTGCCCAGCGTGGGCAAGGCAATACCGGGACCTTGTTGTAGGTCTGGGCATGGACACTCTTGCTGTAGATCATGTTTCGGGCCATGGTCTCCAGCGGTAGCAAGTTTTTAATCAAACAAAATTATTTACCCTTAAATTCAAAATGGCGTATAACGTAACGCATCGAAGACCACGCAAAACGAAATTTACACTGTTAGTAACCTTTTTCAGTGAATTTCAAAAGAAAACTTCTACTAAAAATAAATAAGTAATTCAATAAACCAAATTCATCCTCGTTAAATTCAAAATTGTAGGTAACAATGACATAACAATCGCAATGAATCGAATACCACAGAAATCAACAGAAGTCTTTAATTTGTAATTTTTAATTTTTTTTTTTTTCAATATTTTTTAATTCAACAAACATTAAAATTTGAATTTAAATTAGCGGGTAACTCAAACATTTCAAATACTTACCACGGAAAATTAAATTAATATTACCAGTGACCTTTTCCAACGAAATCCGAAATGAAATTGGTAATATTAATTTATTACCCTTTTTTGAGATAATTTGAATGAGCTATGACTATAGTACCGTAAATCCCGTAAAATTTTAAATATCATTTTAATTTTCAAATTCGTAAGACTTCAGGTTCAATAAAGTCCAATATACCATTAATATCACTTACTTATTAATAAACGAAAACTGATTAAAAAAATGTAAACACAACCCTCGAACAAGTGAGTAGACATCCAGCCCCCATTCTGCCTCAACACACGGTCTTCCCACCACCCTCTGCCTCTCCACCCCTCCCCCCTCCATCCTCCTAGATGCCGAACCCAATCCCCCCTCCTTGCATAAATAATTATGTCCTCGCGAGAGTGTACCCAGATGCCTTCACGGCTTCCGCTGACGAACTTCTTGACATGTCGAGGATATAAAGGATATAACCGAACCCTCGAACAAGTGAGTGGACATCCGGCCTCCCTCCTCCCTCACAGTACCCCCTCCCACCACCTTTCACCCCACCATCCCCCTCCAAGATACCAAACCCAATCCCCCCTCCTTACATAGATTATCTTCGCAAGGGCGTACAAAGGCTGCATATGTTAGAAGGAAACCCAGAAGCTCTCAGTGGATCCAAGCCTAAAAGACGCTGGAACGGGGCCACAATATGTCTTGACCAATCGAGTGGTTGGAGAAAGTGATTACTTCGGTAAGTATCTGTTGCGCGTTCGCTGCGAGGTTACGCCCTAGTGTCAGCAATGCGAGGCTCTTGACTTGTTAGTGGAGTGCCCAGCGTGGGCAAGGCAATACCGGGACCTTGTTGTAGGTCTGGGCATGGACACTTTTGCTGGAGATCGTGGTTCGGGCCATGAGTCTCAGCGGTAGCAAGTTTTTCATCAAACGAAATTTTTTACCCTTAAATTCAAAATGGCGTATAACGCAACGCACCGAAGACCGCGCAAAACGAAATTTAGACTTGTTCTTTAATTTGTATTTTTTATTTTATTTTTTTAATTCAATTAATTTTTAATTAAACAAACATATTATACCTTTGAATTTAAATTGGCGGGTAACACAAATATTTCAAATACCACGGAAAATTAAATTTATATTACCAGTGACCTTTTCCAACGAAATCCGAAATGAAATTGCTAATTTTAATTAATTACCGGTTTTGACTCTTTTTTGAGATAATTCGAATGAGCTACGACTAAAGCACCGTAAATCTATATCAAAATGTCCAAAAATATAAAAATTTAATTTTCTAATTCCTATGTTTTTTATTGATTTATTTTATTTTAATACGCTTCAAACTCGTAGGACCGCAAGAATACAAATTGTGGTTTCTTAGAGTTCAGGTTCAATAAAGTCCAATATACTTACTGGTATATCACTTACTTATTAATAAATGAAAACTGATTATAAAATCTAAAAGTTATTAAAGCATTAAAAAAGTTTGACATTGTATACGATTGTGTCCTCAAACAGCTTAGTAGGTCACGCGTCCTTTTGTTTTTCTTAGAACTTATATTACGAACGAAAACCCCTATTAAAGTAGAAAATCTCAATCAAAAATCCTGCAACATAATACAATCAAAAATTACTGACACATAATAATTAAATAAATAGGCTACAGGTTGCTTAATGATATAACTAACCTTTAAGATTCCGAAAAATGCGCGCGATGTCGCGGCGCGGTAGCAGCACGAGAGGGTGCGCTACTAACGGAACAAAGTCGCTTGCACAGGAGTCACGTGATTTAACCGTGGCGGTAGGCAAGCAACTGATCGTCTTACACCTACATCACCGCTTATCGACCTCCCCCCGCGCGCGGCTCATATAGAACCTCCCTGTTTAATACAGCGCCGCACCCACGCTTGTATCTCCGCAACATTGCCAAAATGTGAAGGGGCTTTAACTATTCATCTTCCATTATTTTCTGGCCAAACGATGCGATCGATGTCCACGTGATAAAAGTTTATATCAACAGCGTTAATCTAGAATTTAATTCAATTCATTTGGCAAAGTGAACTAAATCCGCTTCCGTGTCAGGAAAAAGGAAACTAGGACACTTGTAGCTTTACTTCAGTTGGTAGATAAGGGCAAATAAATGTTTAAATAATAATTTATAGTCTTGGGTGTATTATATTTGTTAAATCTATGTAGGTTTATTATAAAGACTTGTTGTAAAGAATCAAGGAATTTTAAAAAAGAATTGAGAGCTGGGTTTTTGGTTACTTGGTGGATTTGGTTCGTCTAAATTCATTACCTAATCATTCTTTCTTCCTTATTTTTAGTCTTGTTAATACAATCACCCCACTTATAACCCCTTCGTCCACGTTCATAACCACGATTTCATAACTGGTTATGAATATGGATTTTTTTTCACTGTTTCATAACCAGTTATGAAACAATACTTTTTTTTCCATTTTCACCACCAGAACCTCCTATTCTGTTATGATCGCCTGGTACTTTTTCGGAATAATGAGTTCCATATATTCAATCCGGTATGTTAAATATGTTGTATAATAGGAACTGTATGCACTGTGGTAGTTATCCTGGTCCTTCGAACACAATTACCCCACTTACGACTTCATACAGCACTTATTCTAATTGAGCCACCGAGTTAAGTCAGTACCATAGAGTATAAGCACTTTTGCCCTACGTTTGTAGTTCTCGTAATTTATTTGCGTAACACTAGTAGTTAGTATTTGAATATTTAAATGTGTAAATCTTTACTATAAGTAAAGTTAACTAAAAGAAATAAAATATGCTTTTATTACCTACATCAATCCGGATAACTGCTAGGTACTTATATTATACTGTGAAGTAAATATGTAATATCATAGATAAATCACACCCTGACCCAAAAAAGGCTCACCACAATAACTATTGTCCTGGGTGAGATTCTAACCTATGACCTTCGAGTTCAGGAACAGCTTTAGACGGTGTCCCTAACCCCTTTTTTCAAATCCGCCTTTACAAGGCCGCGGCTGCTCCTACGTTTATTATCAAGCACCTCGGACTACACAAGTTGTCAAACTATATTCATATAGAATTGTGACCGTATTTCAATAATTAATATACAGCATTTTATACGTTTTTATTTATTTATTTATTTTATAATTTTTGTACATACACACAAAAAAAACAAGAAACAGTAGTACAAAAGAATAAAGTGAGCATAGTACAAGGGCACTACTTATTCCTAAAGGAATCTCTTCCAGCAGGCCTGAGAGGAGAAGTAAGAGTGAAAAGGCTAAGTGTGTGCAGTGCAAGTAAATAAATAAACCTACATAAACTATGGGTGCTATAATATATACTGAGCTATATATACAATACTTACATATACTACCATATATAGCTAGGGTAAAGAGGAACGTTGGTGGAGTGCTCAGCGTGGGCGAGTCAGCGCCGGGACTTCGTAGTGGGTCTGGGGGTGGATATCCTCTCGCTGGAAACCATGCTCCAAGCCATGGTCTCCAGCACGAGTAGGTGGAACGCGGCCGTGTCCTTCTGCGAGCAAGACATGCTCGCGAAGGAGGCGGCCGAGAGGGAGAGGGAGCGTACCCTCCCCGCCGAGTTCCGTAGTCCACACGTCCAAACCACCGCAGAGACCACAGAGGTGGTCAAAGTCCGCCGGGCACCACTGGAAATACCTGATTATAACCAGAGACGCGCGGCAACGGACATTAGAGCGGACGCGGACGTCAGCCGCGGAATTAAAAAAAAAAAAAAAAAGGGTAAAGAGGACAGATAATGTGTTTTGATTTTACTTTTAAAAAGAGGACGAGTTTAACTGTTTTGTATATCAGGAGGTAGTGAGTTCAACAGCCTGACCGCATGAACGATAAAGGAATAGGAATAGTAGTTTTTGTGCGTATTTAATGACTTAATTTGGTACCGAAACGAAACATCGTGTCAGACATTATCCGCGTGATTATATTGACGGCAACAAAGTACAAACGGCTATCTACAAAACTCTAGGGCAATTTTTTTCCAAACGCCAGTAATAACAAGGAGCAAAAATCAGCGGAAATAATTCCTGTAGTATTTTTGAATTGGTACAATTATACCTTAAGGGATGTAGATGAACAAACGAAAAGTCCTCAAGTGTAGGGCTGAGCTTAAAAAGATATTCAAGGTTAAGGTCAACGTTTTAAGTATTTTGGATTTTTCTCGTAAAAAGTGATTTAATTATAAAAATTGGAACATAATAGTAGATAATATTATCTACAATAATAATCCCTTAATTTAAATTCTAAGCATTACCACTACTGAGATATTCAGTATCAAAATGTCAGTCTTTTTTTACACACTATGCTGCTCCGCTCCTATTGGTTGTATGTTGCCTTTTTATTTTTTAACAATGTGTTTTTTATACTAAGGAAATATTTTTTAATATCGGTACAGAAGTTTCTGAGGAATCACGCAGTCCCATTCAATTCCGGATCAACGTTCATCCTAAACCCCTGATCGTAGAAACCTGATATTTGTGGCATGGGATTATTGTATGACGTAGGCATCATCTAAGAAAGGATTTTACAAAATTCTACCCCTAGAGTGATGAAAAAGGAGAGGGTTATTTGATTATCTACAATTTTGTACAAAACTATTTTTTGATATGTTTTTTTTTTTTTTTTTTTTTTTTTTTTTTTATATTTGGTTCGCCAAATTGACGCCGCCCGCCTGGTGGTAAGTCGTGACGACGTCTAGCGATTGTGGGCCACTCTCACAGCACACATTACTATTGAGAGTGGCCCTCAACTTGACGACCTACTGATGTGCCTCTTCACGCTCCGCTTAAAGAACCCAGGATTATATGTGGGAGGAAACACGTGCACAGGCAGGGCGTTCCAGGCCACTATCGTTCGGCAGAGAAACTAACGTTTAAAACGTTCGGTTCTCGCGAACATGCTATCCACTGTGTGGGGGTGGCATCTCTGCCCGGCACGAGTCGTTCGGGATCGGAAGGAAGAGGGTGGGATCAGATTGAAGAGCTCTTCAGAACACTCGCCATGGTAAATACGGTAGAATGCGGCCAAGGAAGCTATTGTTCGGCGCTGAGCTAGCGGCTCAAGGCTTCCCGTTACCTCCGGACAACCAATAATACGGATAGCCCGTCGCTGCATAGCGTCGAGAGCGTCCAGCAGATACTTCGCGGAGCCGTCCCAGAGGAGAGAGCAGTATTCGACGCAGGGCCTAATCTGCGTCTTGTACAGCAGACACCTCTGGTCCGGTGTAAAGAATCTCTTTACCTTATTCAGTATTCCTAGTTTCCGCGAAGCTAGCCCTATACATCTTTCGATGTAGTTTTTATTATTGAGCTCTCGACGAACGTCTATGCCAAGGATATCAAGGTTGTCCTTCATTGGTAATAATGCATTCTGAAGAGAGGGTAGGGGAAGGAAAGGGGATTTCTTCGCAGTAAATGCACACGCCTGTGTTTTGCGGGCATTGAACTCGACCAGGTTCTCGGTACCCCATTGAGAGATACTGTCGAGGTTACGGTCGAGATCAGCCACGAGTCGTCGTCTCTCCTCCTCAATCTCAGATCGCCCCGCCGTCGTACGAACCGAGTAACTCCCGTGCAGTGTGCTGTCATCTGCATAGCAATGAATGTTCCCGAGGGATAGCATATCATTGATATGCAGAAGAAAGAGAGTTGGTGATAGTACGGACCCCTGCGGTACCCCGGCATTCACTTGCAAGAAGCGAGAAGCCTGGCCATCGCAGAGGACCCGCACTCGGCGCTCGTTTAAAAAGCTGGCAATCCAGCTGCACAGTTGAGGAGGTAGACCATATGCCGGAAGCTTGGAAAGGAGCGAAGCATGCCAGACCCTATCGAAGGCTTTGGCGATGTCCAGGCTAATAGCCAAGGACTCGCCGTGCCTTTCCATAGCCCCACCCCAGACATGCGTTACGAATGCCAGAAGATCACCCGTTGATCGCTTTGGCCTGAAGCCGTATTGTCGATCATTGATTAGCGAGTGATCCTCTAGGAATTGCATGAGCTGCTTATTTATAAGGAGCTCAAGCACCTTGCAAATGACTGAGGTGACAGCTATGGGTCGATAGTTGCCTGGATCGGACCGATCCCCTTTCTTGGGGATCGGTTGTACGTTCGCCTCTTTCCAGACCTTCGGCACGAGCCCTGAAGAGTATGACAGGCGGTACAGACGCGTTAATACTGGAGACAACTCAGCTGCACATTTTCGTAGCACCACCGCCGGAATGCCGTCAGGGCCACTGGCTTTCCGCGTGTCGAGTGACCGCAGCACTGCCCGTACATCACATTGCCTGATAACAATATCAGGCATTGTGTGGCCACAGTTGGCGATGGCGGGGGGCTGCAGGCCACGGTCGTCGACCCGGGAATTAGCCGCAAAGAGGTCTGCGAGCATATCCGCTTTCTCTTGGGCTTTGTGAGCCAGTGTTCCATCTGGGTAACGCAGCGGTGGCAGCGAGGGCTGACAAAAGTTAGATTGCACGGCTTTGGCCAGTTGCCAGAATCCACGGCTGCCCGTGGGATGGGAAGTGAGCTCCTGACCAAGCCGCGCGACGCGCTGGGCATCCGCTCTCTTAAAGGCCCTCTTACTCGACTTTGTGGCCCGGTTGTACGCTGCTTTGAGGTGGCCCACGTTTGGGTCGCGCACAGCCCGGGCCCTGATCCAGGCGCGATATGCCGACTGTTTTTGTCGAACAGCTTTGGCACAATCTCGCCCGAACCAGGGACGGGCTCTGCGGATACTGGCGACATCAGTGAAAGGGATGTAATAATCCATCCCTAAACTGATCTCGCCAGCAATAGCAGAAGCACTATCCGAAGGAGCCTTTCCTACAAAGCAGCGCTGGCTCCAGGGGACGGACGCAAAATAATCGCGTAGACCGTCCCAATCCGCTGACGAGTAGTGCCATAGTCGTCGTGACGTTTGCACAGGACGTGCAGGAGGTGACACCTTCATGCCAGCGTGAACAACACAGTGGTCGGAACTACCCAGTGGGGCTCCTACGGAAACACTGTACTGGGCTGGGCGACTCGTCAGCAGTAGATCCAGCAGAGCGGGCGCGTGATCTGACCTGTCTGGTATCCGGGTGATCCCGCATACCATCTGGGTCAGACCATGGGAGAGAGCGAACGCATGGGCGGCTCTACCCGCATGATCAGTCTTGAGGGACCCCAGCCATTCAATGTGATGGCCATTGAAGTCCCCCAGAAACACTAGGTCAGCGTTCGGGAACCGCACCTGCGCTTCATCAGCCGTCTCGCTGAGGTACTGGAAGAGCTTTGTTGTCTCAGAATCCCCTGTGTGGGATCGGTAGACGCACACGTAGATCTGGCTCATAGAGCCATGGTCTACGTGCAGCCAAAGGACGGAATTGGAGGGGTTCTCTAGGCAGCGCAATCGGCGGCAGCAAACATCCGCCCTAACGAACACGCACACCCCGGCTTTGTCTCGAAATTGTTCCTCGATGACATAGCCGGGGTAACACAGGTAAGACGTGTCGTCAGGGCGGCGTATTTGTGTCTCCGTGAGGAACATCACAGCGGGCCGTGCCGTCTCAAGGTGGTGGTGGACGGTATCGAGGTTCGCATGGAGTCCACGGACGTTAGTGAACTCCACCTCGAAATGTGAAGTTGTGGGGTTTCCTAGGGCCGCTGTGTAACGTTTATTTCTTTTTTGTTGCACTGCCATTGTAGATTTTGAAGAAGAAGCGTGAAGACAGGGCGACATTTGGTGCAGCAGTAAGTATGATGATATAATTCACGGTTTACAAGAAAAATCAAAAAACCGAATTTTTTCAACTTTAACCTTGAATAACTTTTTTAGCACAAGTCGTGTCGATGGAAACACTTGGTTTATAATGGTGTACTTAAGAGCTAATGCAACCTTACAATTTTGTTCCGAATATTTTAACTGGATTACTCTGTTAGCTACCTGATTTGAGATTTTGTTTAGCAATAGGTGTAGGACTCGGTAAAATAAAGCTACTTACGAAAAATGAGCTTGCTGTTAATCAATAAGCTTCAATGTTCTAGGGGCTACGTACTATTGTTGTTTTTATAATACTACGGTGACAAAAGTTATCAGTGCTATGCTACGAGTTGTCTACGTCTCGGCTACGGCGTAGGCTGCAAAGATGATACTACGCCGTACAAGGATCTACGAAATCAGCGACAAAAGGTTTCCGATGGTTTAGCTCATTATTGCTTTCCAAACTTATAATAATAATAATATAGCCTCTTTAATTCCAAAGTGAATGAATAGTATAAAATAAGATACCATTACATGCATTACATTTGTCAATTTAAAATTACATAATAATAATTAATATATTCATGCTATATAAATTCAAATTAATTCATTGTTAGATATGTAGTATTTTTAAATAATTAGTTTGTTTCAAATTAATATAATTTCATTTTTTTTTTGTAAATTTCATTAACTCTTATAATTTGCTGCTATCACTCAATTTGGACCCCACAACGGGTAAAGGCCTCCTCCATTTCTCTCCACGTTTGTCTGTCATTTGCTAATCTGGTCCAATTTACACCTGCCTTTTTTATTATTTCATCTACCCATTTCTGTCTCGGTCTACCTCTTTTCTTTTTATTTGTTGGTCCTTTCCAAGCAGTTACCCTATGTGTCCATTTTGTCTCGTCCATACGTGCCACATGACCTGCCGAACTCCATTTTAATTTCAAAGTATATTCTAAAGCGTTTATTACTTTTGTTGTTTTTCTAATTTCTATGTTTCTTTTTCTGTGTTTTCTTCGTATGTTTAATATGCTCCTTTCCATCGCTCTCTGGCATACTTGAATATTATTTTTGGTGCTTTTATTGTAGATCCATGTTTGGCAGCCGTAAGTAAGTCAGGGTAATATACATGAGTCCATTATTTTCTTCTTTAGTTTTATGGGAAGTTTTGATTTAAGGGTTTCTTTATTACTCCAGAATTTGTTCCAGGCCATGTTAACTCGTCTTTTAACTTCATCTTCATGTCTTGTCTTAGAAAAAGATACTTGTTGACCCAGGTAAATATAGCTCTGAACATATTCCAATGCAATGTTGTGGACCTTTACAGGTATAGTGTGGTGGTTTGTTATGATTTTAGTCTTGGAAAAATTTAATTCTAGGCCGATCTTGTTACTTACGTCATTTAGTTCTTCGATCATTAATTGTACTTGGGATGCTGTCTCAGAAAAGAGTATGATGTCATCGGCGAATCGAAGATTGCTGAGGAAGTGTCCATTTATATTAATTCCTTGCTTTTCGCAGTTCAGATCTTTCATTATACTCTGGAGTACAGCTATAAAGATTCTAGGTGACAGGGGGTCACCCTGCCTGACGCCTCTACAAATGCTTATTTCGGCGCCTTGTCTCTCTAGCTTTACACGACTTTTGCTTTTGAGGTATATGTCTTTTATGAGATCTATAGTCTTTGTTGGTACTTCACATTTGTGTAGAGCTTTCCACATGCTTGTATGGGATATAGAGTCGAATGCTTTGGCATAGTCGATAAATGCCAGGTAGAGTGGTCTGTCCTGTTCTATATATTTCTCCATAATTAGATTTAAAGTGTGGATATGATCTGTTGTTGAAAAACTTTTTCTGAAACCTGCTTGTTCCGGTGGCTGAGATTTTTCAGTGAACTTTGCTAGGCGGTGCTCGAGACATGAAGCGAATAACTTGTACATGTTGGATTTTAGGCTTCTAGGGCGGTAATTTCCAATATCGGCAGGGTCTCCTTTCTTGTAAATCAAAATTATGTCAGATTGTGCCCATTCTTTTGGTATGGCTCTATCGTCCAGAACCTTGTTAAATAGAGTTGTTATGTATGGTGCTAATACCACATTTCCTAATTTTATTGCTTCGTTTGGAATTCCGTCAGGTCCGTTGCTTTTGCCGGATTTTAGACATTTTATTTTGTTCATGACTTCGTTTGTAGAGAATCTAGCTAGAGTAGTAGAGTTTTGGTTGGTAATATCGAAATCCGGGTTAGCATCTGTTGCTGAGTATAAGTCACTGTAGAATTTTGTAGCCTTTTCTATTATTACGGTCCTTGATAATACTTTTTTGTTTGTATTATCATCTTTTATGTAGGGTATCCATCTTTTGGTTGTATTTAGGTTTTTAAGTCCCTTCTTTAAACTGCCTGTTGATTCAAGGTGCATTTTAATTTCATTAATCCTACGTTCTGTGCGTTCATGTTTCAATAATTTGTAAATACTTTTGTATATGTGGGTGCGTTTAATTTTTTCTTCTTTTGTTAGGGTTTATTTTTTATTAATTCATTTCTTCTTGTGATAAAACATTTTATGTGAGCAGGTATGGATTCTCGTTTCTTTGTTGGTTTTTGTTCAATTGATGTTAAACTTCTTATAATTGGTGTTTTAATTTTATTGTATAGGGAGTCTATATTTTCATTTTCATCTAGTGTAAATTCATTTATATTTGTACTTTAGATCTGTAGGTATTGTTCTTTTTCTACTGTAGTATCTAGTTTAGATGTATGATTTTTGAATGTTTTTCTACTTTTCTTTACCGGTGCTATCTGTACTGTGCTTCTCAAGAATCGGTGGTCGCTAGGAAAAGATAAATTTGATAATACTTCGAAGTTAGATATATTATTTTTATTGTTTGTTAATATATAATCTATTTGGCTTTTTCTGTTCTTGGGTGAGAGCCATGTCCACATAGATTTTTTGTTCTTGTTGAATATACTATTTACTATATATAGTTTATTTTCCCAGCAGAACTGTAGTAGTCTTTCACCTCTTTTATCTCTGATTCCATAGCAGTATTTTCCCATGATTATTTCCTCACCTGGTAATCGTTGACCGACACAGGCATTGAAATCACCCAGTATTAATTTTTGATTGTTATATTGGGTGTGTGCATTTTGCAATTGGTTATAAAATAAATTAATTTCCTGAATGCTTGCATCTATCGTTGGTAAATGTACTTGTATAATAGTAAGCTTTGTGTTATCAAATCTTAGATTTAAAATGCATATGCGTTCAGATACACCAATGAAGCTCTCAATATTCAACTTATATTCCTTTTTTACAAGAAATCATCCAACCCCATATTGACCTTTGGTTTCACCAAAATAGCAGAAAATATGATTGTCTTCTTCTATAATATTATATCCAGTTCTTTTTTTCATCCGATAATAGAGATTTTGCATTGTATGTACAAATGTGTAAGTTTCGTAGTGAAGAGGGAGGGTTGATAATGACTACTTATCTCCCGCGGTGACAAGCCGTATTGGGAGATGACGATGCAGAGGGGCCTTTCTTGCTAGTTTTTTGTTGGTGATTGTATATCATTTAAACTTGACTCTGCCCCTTTTTTCTGAAGAGGAGTGATCATATAAGAAGTGATGTTATTTGTTTTATTTTTCTCTGGTGGTTGTTTGACATTGTTCTCGTTACTTATTATTGTGGTTTGTTGGCCAGGAGATTCAGATAGATTTATTTTTTGCTTGCGTAGGTCTGCTGAGACATTTTTGGTTTTAGGGTTATGTGGCAATATCACTATCTTATCATATCGCAAGACAGCATTTTTTCCAAGCCTGCGTTCTTTTTCCACTTCTTCTTGTAGCTCCTTGCGCTTCAATAGAACCTCTTTCGGGAAATCTTCTTTGATGCTAATGGGTGTATCTTTCAGTGAGATTTTCGTTTTTAAAATTTAAATTTTTCGACCTATCGTTGTGAAAGTAACCAGTAAGGGTCTTGTCTTATCTCCTTTCTTTCCAAGTCTTTTTACAATATCTATTTCCGATGGCTCGACTGTAATATTCATGTTGTCCTGTATGTAGTTCAGTAATTCAGTATTCTGTAAATCTACGTACCCATGCTCTGTTTCCTCTACTCCATAAAATATAAGATTTTTCGACAATTTGTCACTAGATGGCATTGACAGCAATATAAATTGATTTATGGTAAATTACAAATGTCTTTATAGGTTTTAATTGATTATTTGTAAATATTGTTGTAATTTTCGAATTTGTGTATCTAGTCTAGTTGTTTTCACACTATTTATGAGAGTTTATTACTTGTAGAACTGAGTATAAAAACCCAAATTGCAAGTATGTACAGATTGTACAGTTCACAGTTGACACTAGAATGTTGATGGCATAGACGTCATAAATATGGCTGCCTGTGGTGATTTGCAGTTTTTGTTTAGGTTATAGTCAATATTTTTTTCACTTTTCACGATCTTTTTCAGATTTAAACTAATGATTCGTTGACTGGTCTTCAGGGATGTCAATAGTCTGATTGCCACTTTAATATTTCATTTGTTTGCACCGTGAACACAGTTGTTAATTTGAATTTGTATATGCTGTTTTAACTTTTATTTTGCACTGTTTTTGTAAAATTTTAACTTTTCTACGGTTTTTAACAATTGAGCACTGAGTTTAACACTTAAATCGCATAATGGGGACACTAATTTTATTTTAAAACTTAAGAAATACAAAGGAGCTGAGGTGAACAAGGGCACGGCAGTGTTGCTATTCTTATTCATCGTTTTATATGTTCAATTGATGTGTATAACATAATTAATATTTATTTTATACACAATCCCATATTATAAACTTAAGAGTCCATCCGTGACCACGGCTTTTGTAAGAGGGTCGAAACGTCGGGTAATCAATAGGTATGAATATATCTCAATAATCCCATAAAATACCAGTTTGTCTTAAGTTTATAATGTGTACAAAACGCGAAAGTTTAAAAAATGTCATTAACAAACCCACATATTATTATTTTTAAAATCGCCATCCGTCCTATTTTTCAGCGAATAGCCTTTTCCAAGACTACGATTAGTAGGACCAAAAACCCGGATTTCTAGTTCAATGTCAAGTGAAATTAAGTTTTGTGTGAATATCATTCTACTATACTTGGCAGAAACCCAAAAACATTAACGAAATACGGTAAAAGTTTTTCTCACAATTGAAATAGGTATTCCAAAGAATGTTGACAAGCCACACATTGCCGACAATATATTTAAATCAAGAACATTTTATAAAAATGGAAACCTCCAGTTCTGTGACTGGGCAACCACTGGCATCTACAAAAGTAGAGCTAAGTTGTATGAATTATATGGTATAAAGCAATATAATTTTAATCCTGATTTTATTCCAAAACTTTCAGAAAAGCGTGTGTTGCTGCCAAGTTTGCCAATATTTGAGTAATAAGAAACAGTCCAACAATAAAGTCAAAACGACTTGGAATATAATTAATGCTGAAACCGGTCGCCTAAAGCCCCGTGACAATGACTTTGAATTAATTATTGATAATAAAGTCATTAACAAAGAACCAGATGTAGCACAAACCTTTAAGAATTTTTTTATAGACATACCCGCGAATATAACTAGCTCCTTGAATTCTTGCCCAGTTAAAGCTCAACGTATGCTGGAAAGCGGCGTGAATCAGTGTCATGTCTCATTTAGCTTTGAATATGTAAACCCCAATGATATTTTAAAAGTATTCAAGTCGCTCAAAAAAGACAGCTGACTTGTGGGGTATTTCCGTAAAATTGCTTCAGTCCATTATTGTGAATATATCTCCACAACTAGCTGCAATATTTAATAAATGTGTCAATAGTGGAGTGTTTCCCGATCTCATGAAATACAGTAAAGTGATACTTTTATTTAAAACTGGATCAAAATGCGACCCTGGTAATTTTAGACCAATTTCAATACTACGAGGCATCAAATTTTTGAAAAAATTATATTGCAGCAATTACAATCACATTTTAATTCAAATATGCTACTACATAATGAGCAGTATGGATTCACAAGAGGTCGTTCTACCATTCACGCAGGGGTAACTGGGAGAATAAGCAAGATGCCATTGGTATATTTTGCGATCTCTCCAAAGCTTTTGATTGCGTTGAACATAATACCCTATTACGGAAACTCAATTATTATGGTATCAGAGAATCGGCACTGGACCTAGTTGCCTCACACCTCAGTGATAGAATACAACATGTTGATATCAATGGTAGTCGGTCTTTAGGGGCTTCTGTACGTGCGTTCTGGGCGTGCCACAAGGATCAATTCTAGGTCCGTTTCTATTTTTAGTTTACATTAATTAATGATCTACCGTTCTATGTACAGAACTTGTGCGACATTGTTCTATTCGCCGATGATACATCACTTATTTTTAAAGTTGATCGTCAGCTGAGGAATTTTGACGAAGTAAATTGTTCACTTGCACTAGTTCTGGATTGGTTTACAACCAACAATTTACTTCTGAACGCAAAAAAGACGAAGTGTGTTACATTTAGTATGCCTAATGTTCAGAACTACGGTACTAATATTATTTTGAACGGTGATACCCTTAATCTTGTAGAATCAACCGTATTTGGGTATTACTCTAGACAGTAAATTACAGTGGAACGCCCAAATATCGGGTCTTGCAGGGAAACTTAGCTCCGCGGCTTTTGCTATTAATAAAGTCAGACAGCTCACGGATGTAGAAACTGCCAGGCTGGTTTATTTTAGCTATTTTCACAGTGTCATGTCGTATGGAATTTTACTGTGGGGCAAGGCAGCTGATATAGATATCATTTTTATACTCCAAAAGCGAGCTATACGTGCGATTTATAAACTGAATGCACGAGTTTCTCTTAGAGAGAGATTTAAAGAAATAGGCATTTATGTTGCATCACAATATATATATGCGAATATTATGTTCGTTAAACAAAATATACATTTGTACAGTGTAAACAGTGACATACATGCAATAAATACTAGAAATAAGCATACATTGGTTGGGACGTATTATCGTTTACAGAAGGTTCATGACTCCTTTGCAGGATTTGGTGTGCGTTTTATAACAAAATTCCTCTAAACATTATGAAAATTTCTTCCTTCCTTTAAATAAATTCAAAGTGGCTGTTAAGACACACTTCCTTAGGAAGGCATATTATACTATTAAAGATTATCTAAACGATACCGAGAAATAGCAATGAGTTGCTTGCTCATCACTCGAGCTACATAGGGGCTACTTCTGTTTGAAATGTTGTTTTATTGCTGAAACTCACTTATTATTGTTAAATTATTATTATTATGATATTGTAAGGTATGGGTACTTTGAGATTATGTGGCACCTTTAACTAGTATTTGATTTTTTTTGTGAATAACAGAGATTCATAATTTGTAAGTTCACTTGGTCCAATCATGGTCACGTACTGCCCTTGCCCTCTTTTTATTGTTGTAACAGAATCATTGTATTTACTGGCGAATAAAAAGAGTGGCCGTGAGTTTTTCTTGCCAGGTTCTTTCCTCACAGGCTCTACCTATTGCCTTGCGAATCTGGCGGTAAATGTAAATGTAGAAGCATTTTCTTTTTTTTGACGTTCATAAGTGTTACTTTGTGACCTACATGAATAAAGATATTCTGATTTTGATTTTGATTTTTTGCCTTTGAGTGTATTGTGTAATATTTTTTGAATACACAGACACACATTTTCATTATACACGCACACAGGCAGAGGCATATTATACGTCCACATTTCACTACTAAATTTGTTGTTCCTACAAAACAGAGGGAGCGCCTGTTGCTGCTGAGAGCTTTTACGTTTGCCAGAGCCTCGTCAAGTGGTTTGTAGGTGCACCACTTGCAGGTAAGTTGGCTGGGTCCCCTAAGACCTTTATAAGATATTATAAAGGTGACAATTCTCTGCTACATACTTATGATATACTTTATTTCATCATCATTCACCGAGCCTTTTCTCAACTCAATTGGGGTCAGCTGTCCAGTCTAACTGCAACTCGGCTGAACTTCGATATTTTCCGTGAAGCGACTGCCATCTGACCTCCACAACCCATGGGCGATATCGAAGTTCTGTAGTTAGGCCGGTCGAATTTTTTGTTTTAGGGCTCCAACTACCGACTCCTATACTATAGTAACGACTTCTGCAATGGTCACCCATCCTAAGATCGGCCTGAGTCGATGTTGCTTAAACTTTGCATTTTGTTGACATTGTCGGTAACCACTAGCCCTACGCTATTTATTTATTTTTTAAATATTACGCTCATTACTAAACAATAGTATTATAACAAATATTATATATAAAAATATTATATATAAATATATTTATAATAAACAAATAGTTGGCAATTTATAATAAAACTAGATGATGCCTTTGCTGATGGATTTACTGACGTGAATAGTTAATAATATAGCTATTTATGTTGATAATAGTGTTATTAAAATTTGTTAAGTAGTTTTGAAGCCTATTCACTAGTGGTTCTGTGAACCGTAGACTTCGGGAGCGGCTTTGTTTAGAAAATTTCTTCTTAAATTTTCTTTATTACTCTTTCTTTTATCATCCAATCCAAAAAATATCATTCAAATGTTATTCATTGTAAGCAAGGAGTGTGTGTGTAAAGTTTCATGCAAATCGGTTGATAAATACGGCCTCAAACATGATTTGACAGAACCCGTAGATGGGTACAGACGAAAGAAATTCTCCCCAGTCTGCAAGTTGAAACGGAGCCTTCGGTCGCTTCGCTCCCTCAAAGTCAATTACAAACAAATAAGATCTTTCACCTTTTTCAATTATTAACACTTTATCTAACTCGTGCGCGATAAGTCCAGGCTCGAGCTCGAATCACATTGTACCCGAGAACAACAAATGTTTCAGCCTAAAGAAGGGCAGTAAAGTCTCGAAAGGAAGGCTAGTCAAAACTTACCACGTTACGAGTTATATAATAGTTAAAGTGATCGTTAAATGCTCTACTTTTCTAACGTCATAAAGAACACAACAAAGAACAAAGAAGGTAATATATTGCAAAGACCCATCTTTGAAAAATATTCTGCGCTCCGGTCACAGAACCATTCATGTGAACGAAAAGTGGACAAGTAGAATAATAGATGTCTAGACAAGTAAATGGACATCTGTGTCCCTTTGATACAACTTCAGCGAACCGTGGTTTGAGAAAAGTTGAACATTTCTGTACATCATTATATTTGTGATTTGTTTGAGAATGCACTAGAAAAATTACTGAGGAAATATTTTACAAAGAATAGACGATTTTGTTGTGGTATGTACATGAACCATGAGAAAACATTGTACTGTGTAAGAAGATGTAGTTACCAAGGTAGAAAAAGAGATGCTTGGAGGGGTCAGACATGAATAGGGGATGGATGCATGGATATTGACAATACAGACATATGAAGCGAGTGTAAATGGACAAACTAGTACGGGTCGACCAAGGTAAAAATATATTCATCTAATGGATACGACAGATATTTTAGAAAAAGGTCGGGTTAAATGCACTGTAAACGACGAGCATGCATGAAGTTGAACACGACACAAATAAAAGTTGAAGAATCGAAAAATGGAAGCGAATAATAGGTATTTATGTATGTATCTCTTTGAAGCAAATGTTAGGGTAATTGTTCTAGGTAGTGTAGAAGGTATGCACCGACAAAGACCGAGTGACGATGAAAACGTGGCTAAAAGGCCACTTAGAGAGAGAAACGGTGAGACTTCTTAAGACGAGTTACAGCTGCCACAAACGACACGTCATCATGTTGACGACGACCAAT
The DNA here is from genome assembly GCA_963556515.1 of Nudaria mundana. NCBI lineage: Eukaryota > Metazoa > Arthropoda > Insecta > Lepidoptera > Erebidae > Nudaria > Nudaria mundana. Next base: position 31,580,108 of record OY748286.1, on the reverse strand, counting down.
CTGTGAAAAGTTTAACTGAGAAGAAGAAATAAATAGCTTTGCTTGTGACGTAACAGCAGTCTCAGTTGTACTCTCTGATCAAATATTTGTGTGATCCACAAATATTTGTGTCAATGTTTGGGTGTTTACTATGCATATTATGTAGGAATTAAAAGTATTTAGGTATATTTATTAGTTGTCTAGATCCCATAGCACAAGGTTACAGCTTAGTTTGGGCTAGAAAAAGTTGTGTGACAAAGTCCAAAATATTTTAAAAAAATGCCATTTTATTTTATTTATACAAACTAAAATAAGTAGGTACTTATAATATTTGTGGGGAGATGTGGGTGTGTTTGCACACCTCTGCCTACCCCTTCGGGGAAAAAGGCGTGATGCTATATATATGTTTATAATATTTATAAACTTGAGTCAAAATTCTAACTCTAAGCTACTATCAGGGCAAACTAAATAAAGCATAATAGTAAACTATATACTGGTCATCTATTAGCATAGTGTCGGGTATAGGTAAAAGGCGTAAGCGGAGCTTTGTATTTGTGTGAGTGCAGTGTACGTGAACGTATATGTGACCTCTTTTACACACACATGTGTTATACACACAGCTATAAAAAGAGTTTTTACTCTACTCTTCGTGGTCACTCACACAAATTCAAAGCTCCGCTTATCCCTAGCGAACTATTACCGGCGGTTGATAGTTAAAGTTAATGTTGCGTGCGGTATGACAATCTCGCCAACAAGTTAGTGATGTAATCAAGGGGCAAATATAAATAATATAATCTCGAAATGTAGGTTAAGCCGTGCAAATAGTTAATACGTATGTAGCATTTTCAGCAATTTTAGAAGGTTACAGTTACTATATAAATCGCAAAGGCGATAGTAAAGTATTTATTAGCTAACTGTATTTTCTAAGAAACTTATTGTTGCTTTGAGTTGCATGTCTATCTATGTAAACGAAACGTCCTTATCTGCCCCATAAATAAATAAACACGTGAGTTGGTATGAGTATGTAAAAGTAAGTAGTATTTTGATATCCACTATTTTCCACTATTTTCCATTATTTTCCACTATAACACACTTTCATTTTCTACTCCTTCGCAATCTCCTCTCGACTGTTTGCTAAAGTATCTTTCACAAATGAAGTATCATTGTATTCTATTTTCTTACCTTTCTATTTTTTATTTCGCACACAGAGGTGTGAAAAATGTTTAAAAAACAAATGCAAAGAAAAATATGGGCAGGATATTGCCTATTGAATACGTTGATGCACGCCACTTTTTGCGTCTGAAAACTTTAGTAGGCGGTGGTTAAATACTGTGGTGAAGGGTGGGATTATACTATTAGCGTCCATAAACTTTATTGATAATAATTGTTTTAAACATAAACTACATTACACAGGTCCGCGATATAAAAGCTTTATCTAAAAGCTTTCGTCCCAACTCACCGTGAAAATATAGCCTGCAACTGGATTTGGCTTGATGTCACGTATAGGTTTCAATCTAATTAGCATGGCGGATATTGAAAGTAACATTTTGTTTTAAAACCCATGCTGCATTCATAATTAAATTATTTTGCCATGGGGATAGTGCGGTAATATGCACTACCGGTGGTTAACACTGCTATGGTTGTGTTTGTTCATTGTATGTGAAGCCAGAGATAGTGTTTTGTTTATTATACTTACATACTATTGGTAATATTCCGAGACGCCCAGGACTTTAATTGGCTGTGTCATAGCGGCAAATACTGGCAAATTGTGGGTGTTTAATGCACCTCTGCCTACCCCTTTGGGGTCATAGGCGTGATATGTGTCTGTCTGACTATTGGTAAGCTTTTGTACTAGTTATTAGCAAAAGCTACATAGAAGCTCGGGTAAGCAATCAATGCAACTAATTAAACTGCGACTATCCGAAGAAGGCTTCTTCTTTTTTTTTTAATTCCGCGGCCCAAGTCTGCGGCCGCTCTAACGTCCATTGCCGGACGTCTCTGGTTACACGCAGAAGGTATTTCCAGTGGCGCCCGGCCGAGAAGGCTTCTTCTCACGTAAATTTTTATATCCAACTTCATTTGTACTATTTAATTATACTGTAAACACTAGGTAAAATTTGTGAGAATTGGTATAATTAAAGACTCTAATGATGCTGTGAAGCGAAACCGGTCAGTATAAAATACATTTATATTATCTACTAACTGATGCTCACAGCTTAACTCACGTGAAATGTTTCCTAGTTCCCGGGATATAAGTAACATGTTATAGGTTGACGTCGCCAGCCTGATTGACTGAGGGAGCGAAGCGACCGAAGTCTCCGTTTCAACTTGCAGACTGGGGAGAATTTCTTTCGTCTGTACCTCTACATCTACGGGTTCTGTCAGATCATGTTTGAGGCCGTATTTATCAACCGATTTGCATGAAACTTTACACACACACTCCTTGAATGAATAACATTTGAATGATATTTTTTGGATTGGATGACAAATGAAAGAGTAATAAAGAAAATTGAAGGAGAAATTTTCTAAACAAAGCCGCTCCCGAAGTCTACGGTTCACAAAACCACTAGTGGTAAGTCGTGACGACGTCTAGCGATTGTGGGCCACTCTCACAGCACACAATACTACGAGTATAGAGAGTGGCCCTCAACTTTACGATCTACTGATGTGCCTCTTCACGCTCCCCTTATAAGAGCGTTTATACAAATTCTAATAGCTCGCAAATAGGTTTTTCATTCTCGCACGAGAGACGTAATACGCACACAGAGACGTAATACGCACACATCTCGAATGCTGTGTGATATAATAGTGACTAAATGTATAGCTCGCACTAATGACTTTGGTACTTTTTGACCACGTATTTTGTTATAATCAGTTGAATAATATACATTAGCTATCAATATATTTGGGTTAGCTAATATACCTTTTTTATTATAGACAGATTCCTATAACATGGCTGAAGTTGACTGGGATTGAAAAAAGGGTATTCTGATTATGTTTGAAAAATTTATAATAAAAATACAATTTTAAAAGCACTGCCGCTGGCCATTTTCGGTGCAGCACGGTTTCTGATTTTATATCAGATCGCCAAATTGACGCCGCCCGTCTGATGGAAAGCGTCGCAACGACGTCTGGCAATTGTGGGTGACTCTCATAGTACGCAATGTGTACTATTAAGAGTGGCCCTCAACTTGGCGACCTAGTGATGTGACTCTTCACGCTCCGCTTGAAGAACCCTGGGTTGTAAGTAGGAGGAAATACGTGCGCCGGCAGGGTGTTCCAGGACTCGATCATTCTACAGTAAAACTATCTCTTGAAACACTCAGTTCTGGCGAAGATTCTATCTACAGTATACGGGTGGCATCTCTGCCCGGCACGTGTTGTACAGGATCTAAAAGAAGAGGGTGGGATTAGGTTAAAGAGCTCTTCAGAACACTCGTCTTGGTAAATGTGGTAGAATGCGACCAAGGAAGCTATTGTGCAGCGCTGCGCGTTTCAAGGCTTCTTCTTACCTCAGGACAATCTATAATCCGAATAACCCGTCGCTGCATAACGTCGAGTGCGTCTAGCAAGTACTTCGCAGAGCCGTCCCAAAGGTGAGAGCAGTACTCGACGCAGGGTCTAATCTGCGTCTTGTACAGCAGACACTTCTGGTGCGGTGCTGCTCCTTAATTAACAGCTTAATCCAGGCATACTGGAGTTTAAGTGGTGTTCGTGAGGGTAGTTCCGGCAAATATTTAAAAGCAGGTGTTTCGCAGTGGCATGTATGCCCTTCTGGGATCGACTATTTCTGGTAAGAGACATTTATAATAAAAATTAAAAAGTTTTGTCTCCCTTTTTGTCTTCATCTCTTGCTACATATACCACTTTCAAAGGGAAAGTTTTTCCGGTCCACACAGTGAAAAGACAGGCTGATGTTTTAGAAATATGTAGCTGCCCTTGGATCTGATAGAACCAGTCATGTTTTTTATTAAGAGTGCCATCAGTGTTCCAAAATTTAATTTTCCTATCTTTAATGGCATCTTCCGGTTCCATCTCGAATGCGGAACTGGGGCATTTTATTTCTACTATCCCGTCATTGTAGAGTCCATCTGGTGAGGCGCCTGAGAAAAATAATTTGTGATCAACAAACAGGCCGAATTTTTTATGTTAACATTCTCTTGAAGCTGCAGTTGTTCAATTACCACTTTTTCATTTAGCTTTCCGTGTTGGATGTACATTACTCAAGCTATTTGAGTATGGTATGGTTTTCACAAGAGGTGCTGGACTTATTCTTTCACGCCTCTTACAAACTTTACTAAACATAGACGCTGTCAGGAGCCATCTTCGCAGTTCCAACCACAGTGCACTCTCCGCTTGCAGTATGGTATCTCTTTCGACCGCTTGCCTTTATTCACCTGTAATTAAAATAGAATCTCATTAAAAAATCTTTCTATTAATAGAAAGAAACCAGATAATATAAATTGAAATTGAATGAAAAAATAAATAGAAAAAAATGTACGTACCAAGTATCAAGAGATATTGAGCACACTCAAAGCTTACGTTTATTACAATAAATACGAAGCAGGAGCGCGGGAAGCAAAGCGATACGTACACTCTCTGGAAGGCCTCGGCCGGTACTAATTTCTCGCGGCTCGTAAGTCGAATTAGGCAATTTTAGACTCTTTGAAAATATATTTTTATAATTATTTTTATAGAGATTTTGAAAATATTACTGATGTATTTTATTGGTAATATAATGGTAAGTAATTCAATGTAAAAAAACACATTTTGTAAACTATAAGTGTACCTACCAAAAATCGGGAATAAAGTTTCTGAAATTACAATGTTCTTAATAGCTTTATTTTTTATGTTTTAGTGATAATTATTTTTTAGAAGACTTTTTAAAAGACAATATGAAGGTTATAAAATCACCTCTGAACATCAATTACTTTTGTACTTGCCGAATGGCAAAGTGAGCATGTTTCATAGAATTTCTAAAATCTATGTGCGTAAGAACTACATTTATCCACATTGTACATTCGTCCACATTTAGTCTTAAGAAAATATGTAAATGAGTCAATTATTTGAAAAAAGTGACCGAGAGTTTTGTTGCCAGGTTCTTTCTCTCGGTTCTACTTATTGCTTTGCGAATCTGGCAGTACATGTAAATATAGAAGCAATGACATTTTTTATTTTAAGTACTTACTGACGTTTGTAAGAGCCATTTAGTGACCTATACAAATAAATAAATCATTTCATTTCATAACTTTTTTTTATTAATAAACTAATAATAAAATGTTTATTTTTTTAGAACACTTTTTTGACAAGGAAACATGTTACTTATAATCGCTAAGGATTACTTGCTATATATAGTAGTTTCTTTAGAAACAAACGTTGAAAACTCGAGAAATCAAGTATTTTTGTGTAAATGCTCAGGCATTTTTTATGTCTATATAATTAGTACCTATATTATATACTTTCATATTATTCATTTAGTTAAAAGCTGTTAATTTGATATTACAAATAGACATTTCAATTTTATTTAGTACAAGCTGTTGCCCGCGGCTCCGCCCGCGTGGATGTCGGTTATTCCGGACCAATAATAATAAAAAGTGACATCTATATATCTCCGTTAAATTCAGTTTATTATATTTTTGGTCACATCTCCGGTTCTAAGCAACCGATTGCGATGAAACAAACGTAAGATTTTAAGTCTGACCAAGCCCTGTCTAAAAAAAAACCGCATCAAAATCCGTTCAGTAGTTTCTGCGTCCATCGCGAACAAACAGACAAACAGACAGGAAATAAAAATAAAAAATTTCGTGTTCAGTAACGTTAACATAACATAACCCAAGTATTTTTTTTCAAATATCTCCAATGTACAGACACGACCACTTTACAATTATATAATAGTATAGATAGATTATAGATTACGGGGGACTAAAACAGTGTGTGTGTTATTCACCTCCCCCTCCCTATTGGACTCCCCCTCGGGAATATAGGTGTGATGATATTATACTTATAATGTAGGTACCTAAATTAGTTGAAGGCAAATAGGTCATTCTACCACTGGTTTCAGGTTTTTAGCGTTCCGTAGTTCAAATCTCGGAACCCTTAGGTGCAGCGCAGACGGCACACTTTTTGTGTGATCGACAAAATGTCTGCATGGCGCGCAAAAAGTCAGTCGCGGATTTTTCACAGACTCAACGCACACCACGCACATCTTCGATCATTCTGTCGGCAGAACTGTAGGGACGTAGACGCTATGGAAATCGAGCAGAGATCGCAAAGTATTATTTTGTACTTTAAGTACAGAAAAAGAAGAAGAAATAGAGAAATTTGGGCAATAGTTCGCGTACGCTACGCCCACCCCTAACGAATGCAGATTGCCGACTAAAGTGTGCGCCGCCGTCTGCGTTAGCGCGCGTTGAAGCCAACGTTAAATTTTTTTCGCACACTTTTTGTGCGGCGCGGCGCTTCTTGGCGGTCTGTCCGAAACACGGATTTTGTGTGCGGCGGACTTTTTGCGCGTCGTGTACGTTACTGCATATAATTGCATAGGTTCTATGTTCACAGACTAAAAAGTGCGTCACGGATAGTCTTACGTCTGCGCTGCACCTTATAGTTTCCTCCTAAACGGCGAGTGCTAAAAACATGAAATTTGGCAGAAATATGTGTATTTACTACGTTGACTAAGTGCTAAAAGAAAATTATGAGAAATATTTTTTTTTTGGGGGAGGTCACACGTAACCAGAATTCGATTTTTTTTCTTGCGTTGACCCTGGAGTGTGGTGTGTCATTAGATAGGTCTTATGATAACATCGAGAAGTTGCTAAGATGATTGTGTGTTTTCGAGATATTTTTCAGAAAACGACCCCCCTCTACTCTACTTTAGCAAAATTGAGCGGAGCAGAGGAGCATAAATAAAAACAAGACTGGAGTGCGGTTACGCTAAGCGCGCAATCGCGAAATGCTCCAAGGGTACTATCAACATGTCAGTGTCAGATTGAAAAGTGACACGTACGGACGGACAGACGGAGAACGACGGGCGTATAAGGGTACTTCTTCAGCTTTGCTGATAGTACCCTAAAAAGGAAATAAATTAACCGTCAAAGGATGTTACTACTTTCACTTGGAAAATTCTGCTTAAAAATAAAATTAATTTACAATAAGAATTACAATATACATAATTATATACTAAAAATATTTACATTACAAAATATAAAAAATCCTCCGCGTCATTGCCGACTGGGAAGGTTCCCAGAATGCTGGCTGTGTTGCCACGTTGGATGGCGATACTTATTCTTTAGGCCAGAAAATAGCCAGCCTTCTGGTCCTGAGAAGCATCGATTAAGCGTTTAGCAATGGCCCTACAAAGGCGGCGAGCACTCGGACCCCATGACCCCAGTGTCTCAACCCCAAACGGCTCAAAAATGTAATTACCAGCTAGGTTAACATATTTACGCCGTTTGAGGCCTTCAGCCGATGCAGCAGCAGCGCCAGCACATCCGGATGTGCTTGGAAGGTGTGAAGGTGGTAAGGTGTCAACGCATGTAGCGGCCCACACCAAAGGCCTTCCCATCTTCCAAGGTAGCAACAACATATCGTCCGGTCTCTTTCCATCGCTTCGTGCTAAACCATTTGGTTCACGTACGGCCGAAAGACCTGCGGTGGAAAGAGCCCTACGAATTATGTCGTTTAGAATAGCGTGCCGAGGTATACGACCTGCGCTTCTGCTACAAGAAAGGCCATGGTGTCCCAGATTATCGACGGCTACTCCACAGGTGCAATGATGCAGAGATACACAAGGTGTACCAAGCCGAAGGCAAGTGGCAATGCGGAAGGTTGTGTCGTCCAACATTGTACTGATGTTGGGCGATGGGAGCGCCTGGATCCATAACCCTGACTCCCATTCTCCAACAGCTAGTATGCGTGCACGCTCTGAAATATTGACAGAAGTGTCAATTAGTGTATTAATTTTCAATTTACAGAGTGGCGAATCCCACAGTCGCTGTGAGCCTAGGCGTGAGGGCAGGTCAGTGTCGGGGCAAGACATCCTCTAAGCATTTATGGCATCGGTCTTGCATCGCACCTCGGAATCAATCAGTGTATTTGACAAAATTTTCATGACTAATTCTTCGGTGCTATGGTTTGACGACAGAAATGCTGGCAGACTGACATCCGTGACTCTACGAATACCTAGCCCGCCCAATCGAACTTGAAGAGACACTTAGACCCAGGCTCACTCACTAATATTTACATTTAAAATTTTACACAAAGAATTTTGTATTAAGTTGTCCAGAACCGAAGCTTTTAAGAAATTAAAAACTTTTAATTTTTTTCAACAACAGCTTCTACGATTTTCTTAAAACTTTCTTCAATTTGTTTTGTAGTTAAAAGGGTATCTTGTCATCGAGTATAAATGACGTACACATGAATATTCCAAAAAATTTGAGATATGAATTGTTGTTGTTTTTATAAGTAATTTTTAAGTGAAAGTACTACCGTCCCAGGACGGTAAATTTCTTTATTACCCCGCAGCTAAGGCGGCAGCCGCCTGTTGTCCATTTACGAGCGACGCGGTTATAACCCTAAGGCTGACCACTTACTGACCACTGGAACAAACAGATTTAAAAAAAATAGAAACGTGAATAACTAATATTCAAATATGAAGCCAAGTATTCTTTAAAAGAGCTTTTGTGTATTGCGTAAACGGTGTGTGATGGATGAGAGTGACTGAATGATGAGTATTGATCATATGAGTATCGCACTAACGTTTTTTAATACATCGGATTTAATTTAATCAACATTACATTTGCGTTTAGTGACAAGCTAAATATTGGAAATTAGAATCAGACATTTCCATTTTATTTATTGTATAAATTACAGATACCTATTATAGATACGTAATGCATTAATAAGCGACACGAAACGAGTATTGTCAAATCCAAGTCAAAAAGCAGTGAATTGCAACTAAGTAATACTAAGTACCTACTTATCCTCTTCCTCTTCCCCCGGACCGCCGAAAGGTGTTAACGTGTTTGCTGTGTCTGATTTAATTTTATATTTAAAGATAAATCAAAAGTTTGTGTAATTAATTCAAAACAAAAATTAGGAGTGCATAACATCAAGAAAGTGACAAATATACTCAGTTAAATAAGCTGTTTGAAGCTTCACAGTTAACCTTCGAAGTGTCTGTGCGCCTGGTACTATACCAGTGTGAAGAGCTCCGCCCTTTGCGTATGCGCACTGACCCCACCCACTTTGTCAGGCCACACCCAACACCTACGCAACGGGAAGATCTATAACACCAACTCCGCCCCCCAGCAAATAGTGGCTTTCCAAGACGGTGTTCACTTTATACGGTATTTTATTGGTGGCGCGGCATTGCATTGTACTCAACTACAACTTTATATCGTTGTTATCCTAGTACGAAGTTATGGAGCCAACAGCGGACAAATCACTTTCGGAATCGGACCTTACCCAAGTGGGAACACCAATGAGTACGCCTCTGAATTTTATATTTAAAAAGGTTAAGAGAACCAGAGACGAGCTGAGTGAATCATTGGATGATCAATTTAATGTGTTTAGGCTGGAGATGAAAAATATGTTAAGTTCTTACGCTGAAAAACAGGGGAAAGAAATTCAACAAATTACCACCACACTGAAGGAGATTCAACAGTCTAACGTAAACATAGAAAGTTCCATCGCATACCTTACTGCACAAAATGAAGATTTTAAAAAGAAAATTGATCAATTAGAGAACCAGGCTAAGGAAGACAGGAGTTATATCAACATTTTAGAGGATAAAATTGAAACGATGCAAAACAGTAATCAAAAACCTAACTTTGTTATAAAAAATGTGCCAAGAAAGTCTGGAGAATCTAAAGAGGACTTAATTGAGATGGCTCTTTGTCTCTCCCAGAGCATAGATTGTAAACTAAATAAATACGACATAAAGGATATTTATAGGGCTCGTGGGAAGAATACTGAAAACCTCAATACTCCTATAATAGTGGAGACTGGCTCAACTATTCTTAAGACAGAGATTATGAAAATGGGTAAGGCATTTAATATTAGGCATAAATCTAAGCTCTGCTGTAAGCATCTAGGCTTTAAGTCAAAAGAAGATACACCCATTTATCTCGCAGAACATTTAACTCCTAAAGGATCCCGCCTACACTTTCTTGCTCGAGACTTGTGTAAGTCCGGTGCCTACAAATTCTGTTGGACAGCATATGGTAGGGTTATGTTGAGGAAGGATGAACAGTCACGGGCAATAACTGTTAGAACTGAACAACAGATACAACAACTCCAAAATTCGATTTGACAGTTATTGCGCCTTAATAATTCAACCCACGAAGAACCTGTTTATTTGTTTTACTATACTTGTTTGAGCTATCTGCCTACCTTGTACAACTTCAAAATCTTAATGCCATTCCAGTATATTATTGTAGTAACTATTAGACATACTTACTTTTACATAGTAGTAGTTTCCTATGTACAATACACAAACAACAACTTCTCATATAATATACACAACTCACTCGCCAACTTGAACTGTTTTACATACACACAAATACATAATACACACACACATATACACATCTATATATTATATCCATTAACGAATAATACAATACAAAACTCCACATATTGTGATCTAATTAAAATCAATAAAATCACGAGCGAATCCATGCTTACATATATTAAGACACATTTTGTTAATATATTCTTTCTGTTTAAAACTATTGATAATGGGTGACACACTGCAAACTCTTAATGAAATAGACAGTATTGAGATTGCTCGTACTATCGAATGTGACTGTCTTGAGTTAGCCAAGTACTATAATATAACAAAAAATGACTTTACTATTGTCTCTCAAAACATACGAAGTATTTCATGTAACTTTGACGACTTCATACTTAATTTGTCAACTCTTGAGTTCGAAACCGACATTATAATCCTAACAGAATGTAGATTAAGTTCTGGAAAACCCATTCCATATCTCCACAATTACTCTTATTATGCTACAAAAAACTTATTAAACCAGAATGATGGGGTGGTGGTGTACGTTAAAAATAACCTACACTGTAAGACCAAGGAAATAAAATTATCACAGGCGTCTTGTCTACAATTATATGTACAAAATTATATAATTTTATGTATATACCGGTCTCCATCAAACTCAAATACTGACAGTTTTACCAGTTCTCTTAGTACTCATTTAGAAACTCTAAAATCACACAAAAATATAATTATAGCGGGGGACATAAACATAAATATTAAACCTAGGGAACAAGAAAAGTCTCAGGAGTACAACAATAGAGTTAATTACCTTAACATGCTCTCTTTACACGGAATTTTGCCGGGTCACTCTAGAATCACTAGAGGGGAGAAGTGTTTGGATCACCTTATGCTTAAAATTAAGAAGCATATGGTCACCGTATCTATAGCTATACTACATACCAGTACAACAGATCACTATACAACTCTTTTATCCCTTTCAAAATCTAAAAATACTAAAATAATTAATACATCCAGATCTACTTTAGACTTTGAACGTGCACTTGTATATCTTCAAAAAAATGGATTTCAGGAGTTACTATTTTGTAGCGACCCAGAAAATCTGTGTGACCTACTTGTACAACAACTAACTAAATCGATTACTGAAAGCACCACTGTCACAAAGATACCAAATAGTAAGCGCATTATAAAACCGTGGATAACTGTAGGTGTAATACGCTGCATTCAGAACCGTAATAAATTACAAATGGATGTTAAAAAAGATCCACATAATAGTATTTTAAAGTTAACATATATTCGCTACAGAAATTACTGCAATAATCTTATTAAAAAATTAAAAAGGAAGTATGAAAGGGATCTAATCACCAAATCTGTTACAAATAGTAAATTGCTATGGAAGAATATAAAAACTATTACCTACTCTACAACCCCCAAGAACCATAACAATGAATTATTAAACCTAAAACCCTACCCTCTGGAGTCGGTTAGTTTTATTAACGAATGCTTCGCAAAAACTGGCAAAAATCTCGCAGAACAAATCCAGTCTAATGCTAATAGTGTACGTCAGGCAGATTTGAGTGAGAGCTTGCCATCTGCTCTGTCCAGCTCGTTTGTACTCTTCGAGACTGACGTGATTGAAGTGGACAATATTCTGATGAGTCTCAAATCTGACAGTGCGCCAGGATGGGATAATATACCAACGAGCTTTTTAAAATATATAAGAAATTATGTTGTCCCCATTATAACCCAGCTTGCGAATCTTTGTTTTAGCAAAGGTATATTCCCGGATCCACTAAAGCAAGCCATTATTACGCCAGTTTACAAGAGTGGGGACAGGGACGAGGTTGGCAACTACAGGCCTATCTCTGTTCTACCAGCTATTTCAAAAATAATAGAAAAACTGTTAAACATACGGCTACTTAATTACTTACAACAGTTCAAAATGTTAGCCCCATCTCAATTTGGGTTTCGTAGTGGTGTTTCCACTGAGGATGCAGTTACTGCCTTGACTACGCTCGTTACCGAAAAGCTTGATAGTGGTAAGAAGTGCTTAACTGCATTCTTAGATCTAAAAAAGGCATTTGACACCGTCTCTGTTCCCATCCTTGTGGACAGGCTGAATACAATCGGAATACGTGGAATTCCTCTCAAATTATTTGAAGATTATCTGACGAACAGGAAACAACGAGTTAGAGTGGGACAGTACACTAGTGGAGACGTTGAAGTATCTTTCGGAGTTCCTCAGGGAAGCGTACTGGGTCCTACATTGTTCCTGATATACGTCAATGAACTCTGTAATCTACAGGTTGAGGATGCCAAAATTTTTTCGTATGCCGATGATACGGCTGTAGTTTTTGCTGGGGATAGCTGGCAGGATGTTCGACTTAGGGCAGAGAGAGGCCTAGCTAAAATTGCACGTTGGCTGAAGAAATATCAGCTCACTTTAAATATTTCCAAGACAAATTATGTTTGCTTTTCTCTGCAGAACCGTACACAGCCTAGCGAGGAATTTAATGTAAAAATTCACTCATGCGATGAGTTAAATCCGGACTGCAGCTGTTCGGTAATTTTGAAAGTACCGCACATTAAATATTTGGGTATTGTTGTGGACCAGAATCTGTCTTGGTATCCTCACCTTGAACAAGTTTCTAAAAGAGTTCGTAAACTAAGCTGGATGTTCAGGACGCTCAGATATGTGATTCCCAAAAATGCCGAGAGTAATTCAGGAGGTGCCTCTAGAAACCTTCTAAACGAAATATATGTCGCGTTGGTGCAGTCTGTACTGACATACTGCATCCCTATCTGGGGTGGTGCAGCTAAAACCAAATTTATAGGGGTGGAGCGATCACAACGGGCTCTAATAAAGTGCATGTATTTCAAAACAATTAGATACGCAACTGACGACTTGTATCGTGTTAGTAACTTACTCTCGGTTAGGAAACTATACATCATACAATTGATCCTAAAAAAACACAAGTCTCTTTCTTATGACACTAAAATTAAATCTAAAAGGAGGAAAGACATTATAGTTAACATTCCTCCAACTAAAACGATGTTTGCCTGTAAGCAATACAGCAAACGATCTGCACAGCTTTATAATAAAATCAATAAAGAAATTTACATATATTCTAAAAACTATTACGACTGTAGAATAATGCTAACTAGTTATGTGATATCACTTACGTATCAAGATACCGAGATGCTTTTACAACATATTCGTTAAGATCACAATCACACATAATACTAACACACACACACACACACACACACACACACACACACACCCACACACATACACGCCCGCACACACACACACACACACACACACACACACACACACACACACACACACACATGAACGCTTCTTGACGCATGAACATATGTCATGTACAATAAATAAATATTAAGTAATATTGTATTGTAATATTAGATAGAAAACCAACACACTTGTATTGGTTTATAATTATAAGAAACACCTTCCTGCATTATTGCAAAAAATTGTACGTTTTGTTTTGGAAGAGCGGAGTCTCCTAATACAGGCATTACTTGCTTAAAAGGAGGCTTCAATCACTAAAAAATTGTAACATCGAACTCTTTAATGCAAATAAAAAATTATTATTATTATTTATCGTTTATTCATTTATATTCTTATTTTATACATTTTTAAATACATTTATAAAAAACACAACTACATTTAAAAATATAAAAAATAGTGACCCACCAGTAGCGGAGTAGGACCCAAACTACCGGCGGTGGAGGCTATAGACTGAGAAACCTCCTAACAATACGGCACGTGTCGAGGATAACAGCCTTCTGAATCTGACTCTTGATCCAACAATCTAACGAGAGTCTCTTGAGATGTTGGTCGAGACTCTTCGCTATTAATCCGTTAGCCGAAATGACCACCGGCACAATGATCGTCGAGTCTACGTCCCACATGGCGGTTATCTCGAAGGACAGATCAAGGTACTTGCTAAGTTTGTCCTTCTCTGCCTTCACGAGATTCTCGTCATGCGGGACGGCGACATCGACGAGCACTGCCCGACGCTGGGTCCGATCAACCAAGACGATATCAGGCCTATTGGCAACAATAGTCCTGTCCGTGATGATTGATCGGTCCCAGTAGAGCAACGCACGACCATTCTCGAGAACTGGCATTGGTGTGTACTTATAATATGGTACCTCGAACTCAATAAGGCCGTATTGAAGAGCAAGTTGCTGATGGATGATCCTGGCTACTTGATTGTGCCTATGCAAGTACTCGCTGTTAGCAAGATACGAACAACCGGAAATAATGTGGCGAAGTGATTCACCAGGACGGTGGCATGCTCGACAAATGTCGACCGTACCGTCCTTCATGATGTATTTCCGATAGTTGTTCGTCTTAATAACTTCATCTGCAATTGCACAGGCAAAACCTTCAGTTTCCCCAAAGAGGTCACCGAAACGTAGCCAGTTCACCGATGCGGGCAGGTCTACATCGGGTCCTGTTAAGACTCGGTAGAACCGCCCGTGTAGCTCCTTGCTCTTCCATACGTCCTTACGGTCTTCAGTACTAAACACCTTTGGTTTACGCCAGTTCTCGTTAGCCAAGGAAAGAGGTGTCAGGCCCTTGTCAACCATCACAACATCACAATGAATGCCACACCCATTTTGTAGGAAGTAATTAATTATTATTATTATTTCGTTTATTCAATAACGTTCTTATTTTATACATTTTTAAATAGATTTATAAAAAACACAAATACATTTAAAAATATAAAAAATAGTGTCCCACCAGTAGCGGAGTAGGACCCAAACTACCGGCGGTGGAGGCTACAGACTGAGAAACCTCCTAACAATACGGCACGTGTCGAGGATAACAGCCTTCTGAATCTGACTCTTGATCCAACAATCTAACGAGAGTCTCTTGAGGTGTTGATCGAAACTCTTAGCTATTAGTCCGTTTGCCGAAACGACCATCGGGACAATGATCGTCGAGTCTACGTTCCACATGGCGGTTATCTCGAAGGACAGATCAAGGTACTTACTAAGTTTGTCCTTCTCTGCCTTAACAAGATTCTCGTCATGCGGGACGGCGACATCGACGAGCACTGCCCGACGCTGGGTCCGATCAACCAACACGATATCGGGCCTATTGGCAACAATAGTCCTGTCCGTGATGATTGATCGGTCCCAGTAGAGCAATGCACGACCATTCTCAAGAACTGGCACTGGTGTGTACTTATAGTACGGTACTTCAGACTCAATAAGGTCATATTGAAGAGCAAGTTGCTGGTGGATGATCCTGGCTACTTGATTGTGCCTATGCAAGTACTCGGTGTTAGCAAGATACGAACAACCGGAAATAATATGGCGAAGTGATTCACCAGGACGGTGGCATGCTCGACAAATGTCGACCGTACCGTCCTTCATGATGTATTTCCGATAGTTGTTCGTCTTGATAACCTCATCTGCAATTGCACAGGCAAAACCTTCAGTTTCCCCAAAGAGGTCCCCAAAACGCAGCCAGTTCACCGATGCGAGTAGGTCTACATCGAGTCCTGTTAAGACTCGGTAGAACCGCCCGTGTAGCTCCTTGCTCTTCCATACGTCCTTACGGTCTTCAGTACTTAACACCTTTGGTTTACGCCAGTTCTCGTTAGCCAAGGAAAGAGGTGTAAGGCCCTTGTCAACTTTCACAACATCGCAATGAATGTCACATCCATTCTGTAGGAAGTAATCCCTGAGACTGCACACTTCACGGTTGTGGAGGTTCTTGGCATTCAAAAAGCCTCGACCCCCCCACTTCCGTGGAATGTACAGTCTCATGACAGACGATCGTGGGTGTAACATTCGATGCAATGTCAGTTGTTGACGGACTCGCCTATCCAGGGCGTCTAGTTCCGTTTGAGTCCACCTAAGTATGCCAAAGGAGTACAACAATAAAGGTATCACCCAACCGTTGAAAGCCCGCATTTTGTTACCACCGGACAAAGAACTGTTAAGAACTTTTGTCAGGCGGCCAAAAAAACGTTCTTTCACCGATTTCTTAATATCCTCTACCGCTATACCCAATGACTCTGACATACCTAGGTATTTGTATGTTTCGGTCTCGGTGAGAGATCTGAGAGTTATTATCTCAGAAAGTTGTAGATTCGGTGAATTTACAACCTTCCCCCGCTGTACATGCATAACCGCACACTTATCAACACCGAACTCCATCTTAATGGCATTACTAAAAACTTCCGTAGTTTTTAATAATGTCACTAAATCTTGGTGCTTCGGTGTGAATAGTTTGAGGTCATCCATATACATCAGGTGAGAAATAACCTCACCCCCTCTACGAAACCGATAGCCTAGCCCTGAATCCTTCAGCAATGTGCTAAGTGGATTCAGTGCTAAACAAAACCACAATGGACTCAAACTGTCGCCCTGGAATATACCACGCTCAATCCTTATCAAGTCATGCGAATCAGAGGCGTACCCACCACTACCTGGTTGACGAAGGACTGTGGTCCACTGCCCCATACACGAGACTAAGAAGGATTTAAGAGTCGGATTAATTTTATACAACTCTAAAATCCTCCTCAGCCATGAATGAGGCACCGAATCATAGGCCTTCTTGTAGTCAATCCAGGCAGTAGAGAGGGCGCCCCTACTCCGCTTGACCTGTTGGCTAATGGCCATGTCAATAAGGAGTAGCTCCTTAGTACCACGTGACCCAGCCCTACATCCATTCTGAGCGTTAACTAAAATATTGTTAGACATTATGTGTGAATTTAATTTACTTCTCAGAATGGATGTAAGGAGCTTGTAGATGGTAGGTAAGCAAGTGATAGGTCTATAGTTTTTCGGTTCCGTGGTACTACCTGATTTATGGAGCAGGAAGGTGATGCCAGTGGTCATAAAAGCGGGTAAGGAACCAGACTCGAGGGCTTCTTGATACTGTGTTGCCAAGCGTTCATGCGAGCTCTGAACCCACTTTATCCAAAAGTTGTGCAATCCATCCGGCCCAGGACTTTTCCAGTTCGGGGCCTTACGAATTGCACAACTAACATCTTCGGAGTCTATGGTAATAGACTCCATGGGTTCGATGATACTGCATTCACGCTCGACGACACGGATCCAGTCACCCTCCGAATGTTCGACGGGCACCGACCATATGTCACGCCAAAATTGATTCATGGTGTGAGCATCTGGCAGTTGTCCGTCGCTCAAACGTTGTCCAGTTCCCTCCCACTCTCGGTACACCTTCCTTTGGTCACTTTGGAAGATGCGATTCTGCCAGTATCTATTTACACGCTCTCTATAACGACGGATACGGCTTGCCCATGCATACACTTTCTGTTTCAGAAAGTCAATACGTTCCGTGACATTGGTTAAGTATTGCTAGGGACGAATACCGGTCCCAGCGAATGCCTGACTCACGAAACGCATGACCCGGGGACGACTATTTCCCCGGCTAAAACAGATAAGCTTCGCAATGAGAGTCCTAAATGTGCCGATACGACGCTCGATTCTTGCCTGCCATACGGGCACACCACCCGATCGTGGTGCACGGTTAAATTCAGGGAATTTAACGCGTGCAACACGACAAGCGGTAATAGCTCCACAGTAAAGAATCGAGTGGGTATCGAGCAAATCATTGCTAGTCCGTAAGTACGGAGCTAGCAACGCATTCAGGGCTCCCATCAACGCCAGATTTCGTCTATGCATGGGTAAGCGTGGTAGCCGTGGTCTAGAATTAGGTGCAAACCTATATTGAGAGATCACATCCTCTAAAGTACTCCTTAATTGCTCGCTTACCTGGACAGATATATCACTCGTATCATCTCCCACGTCGAGCACGGTATCAACTAAAGTGGCACTAGTTGCAACCGTGTGTGTAGCAGGTGACGGTATTATTATTATTATTATAGACACTTGAGAAGCACGTTATATTCTCTTTCAGCAAAATGAATGCGATTCCTGTGAATTCTTACTAGATAAGTAACAGTTTCACAGGACTGAAATCGCGTTAATCTGCTAATAAATAATTTTATAGCTAGACTCAATGAACTGGAAGTCATAAACCACCACACTCATGAGTCGAGTAACAAATATTAAAGCTATTGGTCAGCAAAACGTGAAAATTTATCTGAACTACAACCATGTTCCTGGCTCTCGAGGAACTCAGTTTCCCAAATTGTGGAAGGCGGGGAAACTGGTACTGATGCGGAAAGCGGGGCGGCCAGTGGACTCACCGTCCGGATATTGGCCGATCGTGTTGCTCTACGAGGCGTTCCGCGATAATTCGCTCAAAGAGCTTACACGCGTCACGAGCGTTTAACCAGACCTGGTGGATAACCAGACCCGGGATAAAACCCGCCCAATACCAGACAGTGGCCACCTAGGTGGTCAAAGTCCGCCGGGCGCCACTGGAAATACTCTGTGTGCTCAGCAGAGGCGATCGGCAATGAGCGTAGGAGCGGCAGCGGCCTTAGGCCACGGAATTAAAAAAAAACTACAACCATGTTTCGGAAGTTAAAACAAAATACGGTCTAGTAAACAATCTTGGGTATTGACGCCGTCGGCCATTTTGGACATAACCTATTATAAATGTGCCCGGTGACGGCAATAGGCTTGCCCCCTGTTAAGTGGGGCTAAAAATACTGGCAAATTGAGGGTGTCGTGTAATGCACCTCCAAATACTAAAAAACGAAATAAAGTAAAGAATTCAGGGGCTCCCATAACACAGACATGCCGCCGTAAGTCGCACATTAATAACATTACGGATCATAAGGTTCAGGAAGCAAAATGAACTTTCCAATAGTTAGTCCTCTAGTCATGACGTCTTTCAATCAATTGGTCTCCTACGGCAAAACACCCATGGAGCTAATCGTCCTCATTTCAGTAAGTGTTTAGTAAAAATAGCCTTCAACTGAAGTTGACATTAAATCAAAACGTGTTTGATGCATAACGAACTTTTCCATTTATAACACTATCGCAAGTTATGACGTCTATAGGTAGTGGAGTCTTGATCGGTTCGCAAAACGTTCTTCTTGGAAAGGGAATAGCTTCTGGTTCAAGCCAAACCCAAGACTATATTTTTTCCGAATCATATTGTAAAATTAATCTTGAGAAAGATTTTTATGTGATATTTATTAATCAGTGCTTTTCAATGCTTGTGAACTATAACTACTGATTTAGCTTAATTTTTTTTTTGTATGAATTTGCTGTTGTCAGTGAGCTAGTAACCCCGGCCTATCTAGGATTTTTATGCTTTATTTAAATTGACTTCAAAATGTACTGAATAATAATAATAATCTTTACGGACCGGATACTATTTTACATTGTGTAGTATCAAAACTAATTAGTTTATCCCTACACAAACAATCTTCACTGTATCTACTGAAAATACCCTGACCCATCGAACCCTAATCCTACTAAACAAACTTTTATATGCTCATTTGCTAACACCAGTGTTTTAGAGGTAATTTTCAATTTTAACATAGATGTTTGAATAGTAGTTTATTTAACTGATACATTAAGACGGTTACTATAACACGAGTTGGAAAGTTAAAGAAACGAGGGTTGCCGAGTTCTACGAGTGTTCTAATACGTGAAGCTAATTATGTGCAGTTTCATACACTACTTCATCTGATTTCATACGTTTAGGCTATTTTAGAACACCGGTGTGACAAAACGAAAGTACGAAGTACGTACCTAAGAACGATTTCCATCGCTTCGTGCTAACCCATTTGGCTCACGTACGGCCGGAAGACCTGCGGTAGAAAGAGCCCTACGAATTATGTCGTTTAGAATAGCGTGCCGAGGTATACGACCTGCTCTTCTGCTACAAGCGAGTCCATGGTGTCAAAGTTTCAGTTTTAGATATTTTCTTTGGAATAACAATAGAATTCACGCCACGAAATCCCAGACCCCTGGGACGGTTCTAACCGCTTGCCAGACCCTGGGACCGCCAGACATAAGTCGTGATTTAAAGGCTGATAAATTCTCAGAGCATATGCCCATCACAGGTAAGAACGATCAGTGAGTATGGAGTGTCGGTTGTCGTTACTTTCGTAGATATTAGGTAGCAAAGGTGGGTAAAAGGATCTATAAGAATTAATTGAGATCGTGACAAAAATCGATTTTGAGTTTCCTATGATCCCTGAGCTCCCCTGAATAGAAATCAGGGATTTCTGGAAAATGTATGTACGTTTGTACGTATGAAGGTACGTATTGTATGTACGTAAGTAATATACCTATGTATGTATATATATACGGAGAGCTACAGCCTAAACCATTGGACCGATTTCTGTCAAATTTAGCACGAACGTGCAGTTACTAATAGAACAGCTGACGGGGAAGCTGATTGACATAACTTTTGCAGATCCAGGTTGAGGCGTGAAAAACCACCAATCAACAGATTTTTAAGTTATTCTCAAAAGTGCTTCAAACGATTTGCATGTTCGTCAATTGTAGTTAAAAGGGTTATCGAATATAACTCATGAAAATTCAAAAAAATCGAGAAGGTAACGAATTTTTGAAGATTTTAATAGACAAAATCAAAAGTAGTAAACCACTTTCTTGGTTCACTACCTCACGTTTGACTTCGATATTAAAGATGGACAGATAGAAGAAGAATGAAAAATATATACCTTACATGTTATATATTTATTTTATTAATCTTATATCTATATCGCACACACTGAGTCTATTAAGATTTTATTAAGTAAACAGACTCCCGTTTTCTACTGTTTTTTACAAAGAAATAACATTTTCATATAAGAAGGATTTTTATAAGCAGTGACCCTAGTACAGATACAAAGATGTGCAGTACAACATTTTTACAAAAGATTGATTTCCTGCTAAAGCTATTCTGTCTGAAAAGTTATTAGTTGTGCACTGAGACGGGAGAGCATCTTAGCAAAGCGCAATATGGCATATTGTATGGATTTCAATTTTTATCTAGTTCATTCTCGGAGCAATAATCTGCTCTACTTGAAACCTTAAGGGCATCTACACGATGAAAATTCTGTTTGTAAAAATTATTGAAAAAGAGGTGCAAATGATACCATTTTATGTTGGCAAAAAATTTTATACAACAAAAAAAGTAACTTCAAAAAAGAAGGAAGTTCTCAAATCAAGTGTAATTCTTTTTGTGTTTCTCTATGCCTATGAATTTCGTGAGGTCCTATTTCAATTTGGTCTAGTTCCGACACTGACATCCATGAGAAAAACCATATACCTACCTAAATCTTAAATAAGCATTAGTTGTATCTGAAATAAAAATTATGTTGTTTTAACCATTGAAGTTCCATCACCTAATTTCGTGAGCCTCCTTACTTAAAAGCATTGTATACCTAATGGTATATTACAAGCAACATGAGGTACAGTACAGTAAAATACAGTAGGTATATAGGTACTAAAATCTTGTTTCAAGTTACGGTAATAAGCGGAAAAATGTTCGGAAAATATATTTTGTAAATATCCACGTTGAGCTTTTACGGACGAGTACCTTATGACCTAAGGGGCCTCTAAGCTTCGGATTTGTTGGCTCTCTATGTAAAGGCATTTCTTTATTATTTACTTAACTGATTCAATTCATGCAATAAGTATCTCATTCTCAATATTGCCAAGGAAAAACATTCTTCATCAGCCACTGAGCCTTTGTCCAACCCATTTTTGTGACGAGACTGCGTTCTGACCTCCTCAACCCAATGGCAATATCGAAGTTCTGTAGCTTAGCTGCTGATTGATATCAAACTACCAAATTATGAAAATAATAAATTAAAAGAAAGAAAAAACTTTGTATCTTTTATTAAATTGCGCTAAAAAGTCAAAAATAAATTTTAACTGCTTCAAAATTGAGTTGCAAGATTCCACCCGAACAAACATACATACATTGCAAGCTAATTAAAAGCTCGTAAAATTATGTAGCAGCTACTAGTATGATTAATTCAAAATAAATCTCCTCTGTTTTTAAGGCCCTACAATCTACATGCTAAACTAAATTCGTTAGGTCAAACTCATTTTGCACGTTGCACGTTCGCGGATATTATATATAAATAAATTGGTCGTAGGACTTTCCCTGGAAAATTGCATATAAAAATTTCTAAATTCATAACTCAACATTTCGAAAATTTATGAGTATGACCTTTTTAACTACATATTAATGAAAATTTAAAGAAAATCGTTATATCCGTTTTTGAGAAAAGAGGGGGATAAAAATAAAAACATATTTTGTGGCGGGTTTTCATTCCTTAGAAATTTTATGTCAATGAGCTTACTATTAAAACAAACGTTCGTACTAAATTTGAGTGAAATAGGTCGAATGGTTTGAGGAGGTTAGAATATTAAATTCTGTCGGATTTTTTATTTAGGGCGCCAACTACCCCTAACGAGGATCTCAATGTCTTAAGAAATGGTCACCCATCCTAAGACCGGCCTGACTCCATGCTACTTTACCTTTGCAATGTGTTAACATTGCAAGTTACACTACACCACGAGCCCCTCGCTTCACAATCACAACATATTTGTTTAATTGTTACGGTTGAGAATTTTACTATTGTATTGTTGTATTGTACTTTGAAATTGATTGAAAAAGTGTGGCCGTGAGATTTCTTGCCAAATTAATGTTGTAGTGTGGTGCAAAAACCTATATGTACTACTTACATATACTTACTTAAACCTAGTACTATAAGCTAAGCTAAGATGTAACAGTGTAGAACAGTCTCATTAAACCCTTCATAATGTAAAGACGTGTACGTTATTATTTGTGACTCCTAACACCTCCCCGCGCCCCACACCTCATGGCGACCGTGACAATATCGTGACCGTTGCGACACCGGCCGTTCGACGTCGCGCAATTCAGCGATTCAGCACATTCCTGTGTGCCTTTCTGCACCTTTTCTAGACGTTTTAATTAATGAGTGAATAAAACTTTATAATGCCTTCGACCGCGATCATTTCCATATGTATACACGACCAAAATTCAAAAAATGGGGAACACAATCCAGAAGTCAGGGCAGACCTCCACCCCTCAAGAGTCGGTAATTATTGAGAAAGCAGGCACCAGCGACATCCAGACGACAAATATACTATTAGCAGTCGTCCTGTCACTGTTTATTCTGGGTATTATATATCTCCTGGCCAAATGCTCCCAGAACCGCCACAAAGAATGGATATCCAGAAGAGTAGATAGCGAGTTCCTGAGGAGGATGCGAATACGGCTATCCGGCAGACGACAAGAAGACCGGGATCCGGAAAAAATCTAATGTCAGTAAGTCCACAAAATCTTCTCAATTTCCCAATAAGAATTTCGAATTTCAAGCCCTGGATCTACAAAATTTACTGCAATTAAGTAAAATATAAGTGAAAAATAGTGCAAATATATCCAAAATATTTTATCAAGTAACTTCAAGGACAAAATACAAACTTTAAGTTTCTACAAATACACGTGTTTCAAGTGTTGTATGTGTACCTATTAAGGGGAAAATATCAAATTAAAATATAGGTTAGACACCTATAAATTAAAATGTATGTATGTAACCATAATTTACTTAATAATTAAGTACTTACTATTTACTTATGTCTTTTTTTTTTTTTTTTTTATATTTAGGTCGACTCTCACAGTACACAGGAATACTATAGAGAGTGGCCCTCAACTTGACGACCCAGTAATGTGCCTCTTCACGCTTCGCTTAAAGAGCCCAGGGTTATATGTTGGAGGAAACACGTGCGCAGGCAGGGCGTTCCAAGCCACCATCGTTCGGCAGAGAAACGAACGTTTAAAACGCTCGGTTCTCGCGAAGACGGTTTCCACGGTATGAGGGTGACATCTCTGGCCAGCACGCGTTGTTCGGGATCGGAAGGGAGAGGGTGGGATCAGGTTGAAGAGCTCTTCAGAACACTCACCGTTGTAAATACGGTAGAACGCGGCCAAGGAAGCAATTGTTCGGCGCTGGGCTAGCAGCTCAAGGCTTCCCGTTACCTCCGGACAGTCTATAATGCGAACAGCGCGTCGCTGCATAGCGTCGAGTGCGTCCAGCAAATACTTCGCGGAGCCGTCCCAGAGGTGAGAGCAGTATTCAACGCAGGGTCTAATCTGCGTTTTGTACAGCAGACACCTCTGGTGCGGAGTAAAGAATCGCTTTACCTTGTTCAGTATTCCTAGTTTCCGCGAAGCTAGCCCAATACATCTCTCAATGTATTTTGTGTTATTGAGCTCTCGACGAACGTCTATGCCAAGGATGTCTAGATTGTCCTTCATTGGTAATATTGCATTCTGAAGAGTGGGTAGGGGAAGGAAAGGGGATTTTTTCGCTGTAAATGCACACGCCTGTGTTTTGTGGGCATTGAACTCGACCAAGTTCTCGGCACCCCATTGGGAGATACTGTCGAGGTTTCGGTCGAGATCACCCACGAGATGTCGTCTCTCCTCCTCTATCACAGATCGCCCCGCCGTCGGACGAACCGAGTAACTCCCGTGCAATGTACTGTCATCTGCATAGCAATGAATGTTCCCGAGGGAAAGCATATCATTGATATGCAGAAGAAAGAGAGTTGGTGACAGTACGGACCCCTGCGGTACCCCGGCATTCACTTGCAAGAAGCGAGAAGCCTGGCCATCGCAGAGGACCCGCACTCGGCGCTCGTTTAAAAAACTGGCAATCCAGCTGCACAGTTGAGGAGGTAGACCATATGCCGGAAGCCTGGAAAGGAGCGAAGCATGCCAGACCCTATCGAAAGCTTTGGCGATGTCCAGGCTAATAGCCAAGGACTCGCCGAACTTTTCCATAGCCTCACCCCATACATGCGTGACGAATGCCAGGAGGTCACCCGTTGATCGTTTTGGCCTGAAGCCATATTGTCGATCATTGATTAGCGAGTGATCCTCCAGGTATCGCATGAGCTGCTTATTAATAAGAAGCTCGAGCACCTTGCAAATGACTGAGGTGACAGCTATGGGTCGATAGTTGCCTGGATCGGATCGATCCCCTTTCTTGGGGATCGGTTGTACGTTCGCCTCCTTCCAGGCCTTCGGCACGAGGCCTGTAGAGTATGACAGGCGGTACAGACGCGTTAAAACTGGAGACAACTCAGCAGCACATTTTCGTAGCACCACCGCCGGAATGCCGTTAGGGCCACTGGCTTTCCGCGTGTCGAGTGACCGCAGCACTGCCCGTACATCACATTGCCTGATAACAATATCAGGCATAGTGTGGCCACAGTTGGCGATGGCGGGAGGCTGCAGGCCACGGTCATCGACCCGGGAATTAGCCGCAAAGAGGTCTGCGAGCATGTCCGCCTTCTCTTGGGCTTTGTGAGCCAGTGATCCATCAGGAAAACGCAGTGGTGGCAGTGGTGGCAGCGAAAAGATTCTGAGTGAATTACTAAAAATCAAGGTAACTTTAAGAAAATTGGGTCCTACTAAGAGACTAAAATATAAAAATAGCGTAAACAAAAATATTTTAAGGGCTAAGGAATTATACTTATTATACAAAAATTACATAGAGATATTTCCAGAACAATGTTCTCTAGAATTTTATAATTACATTTGTGACGTAGTACATGAACAAATAAAATCAACATACGATAAAATTTTGACTTATATACCGACAGACGCGACTGAGAATACAATTGCAAACATGGATAAATTCGATATAAGAACCGCTACGTCCCTGATACCGGTGATGAACGGATCAGAAGAAACTACGGAGAAAATTATTGAGTGTATAGAATTATACAACGAATGTTTAAAAGATGACCAGAAAAAAATATTAATTTCTTTTATCATTAAGACAAGGCTATCAAAAATCGCCAAACTTAAACTAAATAGCGAATATACCGATGTCGACTCCTTACTAAAGGACATGAAAACATTTTTGATTACTAAAAAATCATCAAATTCGATATTATGTCAATTACATAATTTAACACAAAACGAAATGAGTGTAGGAGATTTCGGGAATAAATTATCAGAATTATTCATAAACCTTACTTTAGCAGAATCTGACGGAAACGAAAAAGCTAGCCAGATATTACAACCCATTAATAAAAGTTAGCAATTAAAAAAATCGCAGATGGTCTCAAAAATAGGCGGCTAGGCACCATTATTTCAGCTAGAAATTATACGGAGCTGAAGGACGCAATCC
The DNA here is from genome assembly GCA_963556515.1 of Nudaria mundana. Lineage (NCBI taxonomy): Eukaryota > Metazoa > Arthropoda > Insecta > Lepidoptera > Erebidae > Nudaria > Nudaria mundana. The sequence goes on along the minus strand of OY748286.1, from coordinate 31,553,495 downwards.
GTGCTGCCGAGGACGAGGAGCTGGCACGCCCTTCGACCTCCAACACCATCTTCAGCGCTAGGGGTAAGTAAAACCATAAATTTTACAATTTTAATAGGGGAACGAGAAACACTAATAATTATAATCAAGATCGTTACCACGGAAATAATTTTACACCGAGATTTAATAATGTTCAACGACAACAGTACCGAGGTAATACTTATATACAAAGGGGCTATACACGAGGTCCTACGCGACCCAGGAATTTTCCTAATTTCGTACCTAACGGGGGAAATTACAATAATAATTATAATAGGGGAGAACGGGGAAAGAATAACCACAAGATTTTTTCATCCCAACTAGATAGACCCACACAACCCAATGCAGGTTCTCAATCACACGAACCTAAAGGTGAATCTAATGATAGAATGCAGTTTTTTCGGTGTTAAGAGTTACAATATTTTAACATGTAATACAAATGTTAGATATGTACATTTCTATATTAACAATGTATCACGCACAGTCCAGCGCTCTTGGTTACTTGATACCGGCGCGTCACTTTCCGCTATTACTCGGAAGGCCTTATCAGAGCAAATTCTTTTATACAAAGACAACATTGTTATAAACGGCATAGGTGGCAAAACATACTCAGAGGGCTATATACATTTAACTTTACGAGCAGAGAACGGAAGCTGTTTCAAACACAAATTTTATTTATTTGACGATTTACCGTGTAAATCTGACGGAATTCTAGGACTAGATTTCTTATCACAGTTTAACTCTTTAATTGATTAAAAAAATAATTCACTAATCCTACGTAACGAATATACTTTGACTATACCTATGTATTCGACACCTAGTGTGCCGCACAATTATTTAACTATTCCCGCACGAAGCGAATCAATCCATTATATACATGTAAACAATTGCAAAATAAAAGGAGATTGCGTAATATTACCGAAACAATTGCACGATGATTTATTTTTGGCAGCTACTGTAGTGAAACCAATAAATGGTATTATACCAATTAGAATATTGAACGTAAATAACGAAAGTATCACCATACCTACATTCCAACCTGAGTTACATTCTTTAAACGAGTATCAAATATGTCAGTTCAGTCAATGCAAATCAAGTTCAGATCGTGCTCACACATTACTATCATCTTTACAACTAGATCATTTACACTCATCTGAACGTAAGGAAATAGAAGCCATTTGTTCTAAATACAATGATATTTTCCATTTACCTGGTGATAAACTCACAACCACTTCGTCATATGAACATAAAATTTATTTACAACCCAATACTAGTCCCACATATACTAAACAGTACCGTTTACCTAATAGTCAAAAATCAGAAATAGATAGGCAAGTTAAACAAATGCTAGATGATGACATAATAGAAGAAGCCCAAAGTGAATGGTCAAGTCCTATCCTATTAGTACCAAAAAAATCAGCAAGTAGTAATGCAAAATGGAGATTAGTAATAGATTACAGAAAATTAAACAACGTGATCCAAGATGATAAATTCCCATTACCAAATATAACCGATATTATAGAATCACTATCAGGAGCGATATACTTTACTCATTTAGATCTCAGTCAGTCATATTACCAAGTTACTTTAAATCCTGAATCAAGGAAACTTACAGCATTTACCACTAATACGGCGCAATTCCAAATGAAACGCATGCCGATGGGGCTGAAGACGTCTGGAAGCTCATTTTCAAGGGCTATGACGATCGCAATGTCAGGTTTGACATACGACAAATGTTTTATATACTTAGATGACCTAGTAATTATAGGAAGAACTTACCAAGACCACAATAGAAATTTAGTAGACGTATTTGAACGACTTAGAAAGGTAAATCTTAAACTGAATCCAGATAAATGTCAATTTTTAAAGAAAGAGCTTTTATATTTAGGACACTGTGTCAGCAGAAGGAATACTACCAGATAAAAGTAAAATTAAAGCTATTGAAAATTACCCTGTACCCAAATGTACAGACGATGTAAAACGTTTTGTTGCATTTTGCAATTATTACAGGAAATTCATTAAAAATTTTGCAGAAATAACTTTACCTCTAAATAATTTATGTAAGAAAAACGTATCTTTTATTTGGTCAGACGAGTGTGAAAAGGCATTCCAATTTTTAAAGGAAGCATTAGCTTCACCTCCTATCTTGCAATACCCAAATTTTGCAGAGGAAAATGAATTCATTTTGCAGACAGACGCTTCAGGCTTTGCCGTTGGAGCCGTACTGTGTAATAAAGACTTAAGACCAATTGCATATTTTAGTAGACCTTTAAATAAAGCCGAAAAGAATTACCCTACAATACAAAAAGAGTTAGTAGCTATCGTATGGGGTATAAAACATTTTCGACCATATCTATTTGGTAGGAAATTCACGATAATGACGGATCATAAACCGTTAATATATTTGTTTGGCATGAAAGACCCGTCAAGCAGATTACTAAAATTTAGACTATTATTAGAAGAATACGACTTCAAAATAGTATACATTAAAGGTAAAGAAAATTCGGTAGCAGATGCTTTATCTCGAATACCAATAGACTCAAACGAATTGAAGTCTTTAAATAACAATTTATTAACAGTAATGACTAGGAAACAGAGGAAGGAATTAAAAGATAAAGAAAATGAGAGCGAAATAGAACGCGATTCTATTATTAATAGTAATACCGAAACCCGGCCTGATCAACCGAGAATCGTTGAACTATTAAAAATACCAAGCGAAAGTGTAGAAATGAAATTAGTAGACGGAAATGATTTGAATAAGTTTAGGAAACAGAAGAGCATAGATGTGGAAACCGAGTGTTTTGCATTCAATCAGAGTAAAAGAATATTATAAATTAATCTTGATTTTAGAACACAATACACGCGAGACGTTTTTGTGAATAAATTGTAAAGTAAAGTAGATTATGTGACGAAATAAATATAAAAGAAATATGTATATTAAAAAGGAAAGACAATGCATTGTTCATTAAAAATTTAATAGAGGAGATAAAAGGTATAGATAAATATACAGGTCCTCGTATTTGTATTTTGAGAGATATCGAAAGAATCTATAACGAAAATGACAAGAAATTTATAGTAAGTGGCTATCATTTACTGCCCACCAGTGGTCACTGTGGTGTGCGCAGGATGATTAATAATATAAAACGAAAATATTAGTGGCCTGAAATTGAAAATGACGTCAAAACTTTTATAAACAAATGTGGCATATGTCAAAAATCCAAATATTATCAAAAAACAAAAGAGCCGATGGTTATTACCACCACAGCTTCTTATGCTTTTGAAAAGATTTATTTAGATTGAGTTGGACCTCTAGATAAGGATATAGATAATAATAGTTATATACTCACGCTACAATGCGAATTAAGTAAATTTGTTGAGGCTTATCCTCTTCAAAATAAGGAGACAATTAGTGTTGCCAAGGTTTTAGTAAATAATTTTATTTTAAGATATGGAATACCGAAAACAATAGCCACAGACAAAGGTACAGAATTCATGTCTTCTACCATGACAGAAATCTGTAAACTTCTAAAAATAGAAAAACTAAACTCTACCGCATATCATCACGAATCAATAGGTTCTTTAGAAAATGCACATAAACATCTAGGATCTTTCTTGAGAACTCAATGTAATAATTTTCCAGAAACATGGAGCCACTGGCTACCATTTTGGTGTTTTTCTTTTAATAACACTGTCCATACTTCCACAAAAAATATGCACCTTACGAACTAGTGTTTGGTAAACCTTGCGATATTCCGACTAGACTAATTAGCGATGTAGAACCATTATACAACCCAAGTGATTATTGTTTAGAATTAAAATATCGTTTACAATTTGCGCACCGAGACGCGCGAAATAACTTGTTAAAATGTAAACAATTAAGGAAAGATGTCTACGACAAAAATATGAAACAAATTATATACAAAAAGGATGATTTAATATTGTTAAAAAATGAAACAGCAAGTAAACTAGATAATTTATTTAATGGACCATATTATTATATTGTCATCGAAGATATGGAACCAAATGTAAAAATCTTAAAAAATAACAAAATTATAATTGTACACAAAAATAGAACCAAATTGTTTAAACATTAACATCAATATAATAATATTTTGTAACATTTAAACCTACATATTTGTAACATTTAAGTTTAGATTGTAAACATTTATATTATAATCTATTTCTACTTTATAATGTATAACTTTAGTATTTTAACAAAAAATTGTCAATAATATTTTAACTTTTTTTTTTCTTGCACCCCGATGGTGTAGTGTGGTGCAAAAACCTATCTGTACTACTTACATATACTTACTTAAACCTAGTACTATAAGCTAAGCTAAGATGTAACAGTGTAGAATAGTCTCATTAAACCCTTCATAATGTAAAGACGTGTACGTTATTATTTGTGACTCCTAACACCTCCCCGCGCCCCACACCTCAATGTTCTTTGTGACCATGATAAAATGATGTGTGTCTTGGTTCTATTTCACATCACTGTTTTGACTCATGGGAGCTCAGGGATCATGGGAAACTCAAAATCTTAAAATGTATTTAGTACACGTACACAATAATTTCGAAAATAAGTAAAAGAAAAAATGTAGGCATTATATAATTTATGCTTTTGATTGTCGGCACTTGGTGGAACTTATAGTAATACAATTTTGAAAAAAACTCACTTGTACACCATTCCAGAAATATTTTTATTTTCGTTTTAGTAAACCCTGTGTTTACTAATACTCCATCACTCACACAATTCACTTTTGTAACACATTTTCTACTAATATTATTTACTACATGGGGCACACTAAAAGTTTTGCACTTCTAGCTAATCGGAACTATTCGAATATTATAATTTCGAATGTTATATTTTTTTAAACGTTGCAACCTTCTTAGTAATAAAAAATCGTTTGTCAATTGTTTTTTTATCACACATCAAAGTTCTACGTATGCAAGGAAAATGGAATTAAGTCGAAAAGATTTTAGGGCGATGATTTTTTATGATTTTAAAAATTCTCTACTCCGCAAGATTGTGCCGCTCGTCTACAAAATGCTTTTGGGAGAGAAGCACCTTGTTTGAGCACCGTGAGGCGATGGTTTTCTGAATTTGAGAGAGGTCGAGTTTCTTTACATGACGAATTTCGTGAAGGGCGGCCTTCAACTGCCGTTAACGAAAACAATGTGGTTACTGTTAAGCGGTTAATTGAAGAAAGCCCGCAGTAACTTAAAAAACAACATGTTAAAACCAAAATATTTTGTTTATTGCTTTTCAAAATACTCTCCTTTACATTTTAAACATTTTTTCATGCGATCGAATCATTTTTTAAATCAGGAGGACCACCGATCTGCAGGCATGTTTTCTACGTGCTGATTGAACGCTATCACTGCCTCTTCGGAGTTGGTAAAAGTGAAACCTCTCATCAAATCTTTGATTTTGAGGAAAATACAGAAATCACAGGGTGCTATGTCGGGGCTATGCGCAGGATGGGTGACGAGTTGTACTTTTTCGGAAGCTAAAAATAACTTTGTTTTGTGGCCGTGTGTGAAGAAGCGTTTTCATGATATAGGAGAACGCGGCTTTTGGGTCGTCTTTCGCGAACTTTTTCTAACACCCCGGGTTAACAAATGGTAGTATTAACACTCTTTTGATCTTCAAGTGGAATTGTACAGATGGGACCCGTAGCTGAAATAAAAAACACGATATTTTTTTACCAACGTTTCTCGCCTGCCTCACTTTTGTTGGCTTGTTCTCATTTTCAAACGCTTTTCACAAGCTTGCTGTTTTTTTTCGGGTTCAAAACAATAAATCCACGTTTCATCTCCTATGACAATGTCATAAACAGCATTAGAATGTCCGTGGTCGTACTTCAGTAGCATTTGTGAGCACCATTCCACGCGAGCCCGCTTCTGCTCCGCTGTCAGTTCATGAGGGATCCAACGGCAACAAAGTTTCCGAACTTTCAATTCTTCGTGTAAAATTTTCTGGATTTGACTCATACCAATCCCCAATAGTCCTCGAATTTTCTCATAGGTAATCCGCGGGTTTTCTTCAATTAACCGCTTAACAGTAGCCACATTATTTTCGTTGACGGCAGTTGAAGGCCGCCCTTCACGAAATTCGTCATGTAAAGAAACACGACCTCTCTCAAATTCAGCAAACCATCGCCTCACGGTGCTCAAACAAGGTGCTTCTCTCCCAAAACCATTTTGAAGACGAGCGGCACAGTCTTGCGGAGACAGAGAACTTTTAAAATCATGAAAAATCATCGCTCTAAAATCTTTTCGACTTAATTCCATATTCGTTGCATACGTAGAACTTTGATGTGTGATAAAAAACAATTGACAGTTTGGATAGGTATCCGTAGGTAAATAAACAGTGTTCGTATTTGAATGCCTTTGTCCATATATTATCCTGAAACGAAGCGTGTACCGTAATTTAATTGGCCTTGGCATATTGGTACAGGGCGGCGGCGCTTCCCCTACCTAGTAACTACGAGTACCTAGAGAAACGTTTGTGGAAAGGTCACGAACAAAGCTACAAGTGAAACAACATTTATGTAGGTATTTAAACTGAATGTTTTAAATATTTGCACGTTCTGTCTACGTATGTCATTCAAGTTTATAATGAAGGACCAAGCCTCATATCACAGAAGTCTTCTTTTTAACCGGCTTGAATAAAAGAGATTCTCAATTCGAATGTATTTTTTTATGTTTTTTACCTGAGAACTTTCGACTGGGTGAAACGATTTCGATAATTCTTTTTTTACTTTTTTCAGTTCTACAATGAAGTTGGGTTTTTACAGAAATTATCTTGCATAAAGTTTTTGAAACATTACGAGTAGTAAAACTTAAGTATTTTGCTGGATTTGATTATTGATTGATGATTTGTCATAAAGTGATAACGCATTTTCTGTTTGATAGGACAAAATCTGGCGAAATGCGAATCTGTCCAAATGAGAATCTGGCCAAGTGAGAACCTGGGCAAAAATTTAAATTTTTTAATTTAGATACGAAGGTGAACGGTAAATTGCTTACTTAATCAATTTCAAGCATTGCACTATAAAAATATTCATTACAGAAAATGTCCCTATACATGCATATACAGGTGAATTTTTGAAAAGGGCTTGGATGCCCAAATCCGAAACTATAACGAATAGCGAAAAATGCTCAAAGGAGTCACGAGCCTGATTTTGATGAATCTTAAAACCTTATATTTTTGAAAACCATAGATTTTTGAAAACCAATAATCCTGGCTGCAAATCGAACCCTTTATTATTACACCATACGATAGTGTCGCTGTTAAGGATCAAATTCTGCGAAGTAATGATATACGGTAAACTAAAGGAAAGAGCTCACATTTAACAAAATACATTTTATTTTTCTTACGTTAACTGATTTTGTTCAAAATGTAGACCATTGTTTTCAATACATATCTGTATTCGAGACCTCAAGGATCGTACAGCATACAATATTACAATGTTATTGATTCCGTTTAGAATATTCTCCAAAGAACGTTTCAAGTCATCAACTGTATCATACGTGTCTTTGTAAATTTCTTTCCCTCAGGGAAAATATTTTTTTTTCTTATACACTTTAAGAAAAAAAAATTGTAATCAGGACGAAATTAAACGCAAGATATTATACTATACGATAGTGTCGCTGTTAAGGATCAAATTCTGCGAAGTAATGATATACGGCAAATTTAAGGAAAAATTAGAATTTTAAATAAAATTCATATTTCATGTAGGTACCTAAATTTTGTATCATAATTTGTTTCGTTCGAAATCCCAGAAAATATCGTAACTATTCCGTGTTTTAAATTATGTTCTGAATGATTCTGGCAGACTGGTAAAATTTTCAAGTAGAACATAATCTTGCTTTTAATTTTGTTCTAATTTCAATTTTTTTTATTCTCAAAGTGTATAAGAAAAAAAAATGAAATTAAAACGATATGCATATTGGCGCCAGTAATTTAGATTTCGTTCGATTCTGTTCGTACTTTGTTTAGTAATTTATTAAAATAAATATTTTGTAATATAAATTCTGTGATTTGAAAATGGATTTAACAAATGATGATCGATTTGATTTAATAGAAGCATATTTTATCAATGGAAGAAGTGCCACACGCGCGTTGGTATGGTACAGAAACAAATATCGCCATCGTAATTTCCCCACTCTTAGGTGCTTCCAAATAATGGTTAATAACCTTAAACAAGGAGGTAGCTATCGCAAAACTAAACTATTAAAGCCACGTATTTGTGACGAAGATTTAGAAATAGCAATTTTGACCTATTTTGACTCATTCCTCGCTAATTCCACCCGAAACGCAGCTGAAATCATTCAAGTGTCTCAGGCTACGATATGTAAAATTTAAAAAAATACAAGTATAAATGTTACCGCTCCGTACGCATTGTGCAAAAGTTACATCCAGGAGATAATTTAAGACGGATTGATTTTTGCAATTGGTTAAATCGGAAACTCGACAACGACAGACATTTCCTATCCAAGTTTTTATTTTCTAGCGAAACAGATTTTTCTATTAATGGAATGTATAATCTAAATAATAAACATTACTGGTCAGAAACTAATCCTTTGCGGGTAACCGAAGAGCATCGCCAGTGCGATTTTCATTTAATTGTTGGTGCAGTATTTTGAAGGACAGAGTATTTTATTTTAAAATTTATGACGGAATGTTCACGACTCCTAAATATGTTGAAATTTTGAATGAACTGTTTGAAGAGCTGGAGAATTTGCCATTGGCCCAGATCAACCAGTTATTTATTCAACAAGATGGAGCTCCAGTCCATAATAGCCGTATAGTAAAAGAGATTTTGATTCAACAGTTTGGCGACAATTTTATTGCAACGCATGGTCCTGTGCCTTGGCCAGCGAGATCCCCGGATCTTACCCCCTTAGATTACTTTCTCTGGGGGTATGTTAAAAACGAAATTTACAAAGGCACATATGATACAGTTGTTGACTTGAAACGTTCTTTGGAGAATATTCTAAACGGAATCAATAACATTGTAATATTGAATGTAGTACGATCCTTGAGGTCTCGAATCCAGCTATGTATTGAAAACAATGGTCTACATTTTGAACAATTAATCAGTTAACGTAAGAAAAATAAAATGTATTTTGTTAAAGATGAGCTCTTTCCTTTAGTTTGCCGTATGTCATTACCTCCCAGAATAAGATTCTTAATAGCAACACTCTCGTATGGTGTAATAATATAAGGTGTGTTTTTTTTTGGGGTTCGATTCCCAGCTAGGATTATTGGTTTTTCAAATATCTAATGATGAGGTTTTAAGTTTCATCAAAATCAGCCTTTGAGCATTTTTCACTATTCCTTATAGTTTCGGATTTGCCCATCCAAGCCCTTTTCAAAAATTCACTCTGTAAAAGAAATTTAGCACAATATCAGTTTACGCGCCCTCATAGTCAATTGATTTTATTTGCTAGTCTTCTGCAATTTAACGGGCCGGGCAAACGTAAGTTATGTATTATAAAGACTAATGACTAAGCACACGAACCGAACGAAGCGTCTACATTTCAAGATTGAATAATTTTGCTTTCGTCCGTCTGTCTGTCTGTCTGTCTATCTGCGTGTTCCGGGCTAGTGGCCACAGTTTTTATCCGATCTCCATGAAACTTGGTTCAAGTAGGGAAATATGTATGTAGGTAAGTATTGTTGTTTTTACCGAATTTCCTTTTTGCGAAAGCACCATAAAAATAATACTATGAGGTACGTAAGTAAAACATTTCCATATATTATTGCCGCCCGAGGCTAAACCTAATAGGTAACGCTTGAGCGCGTAAATCAACAGTTGATTGATGTGTCGACTGTGTTTACGTGCAAACATTCACGGACCGTTAGATCGGACTACGGCTAGGCATTACATCGCTTTGTGCCGATGTGCCAGGACCAGTCGACCAGAATGTACCAACTTCGTTCATTAACTTTTCAGCTTTGACTCTACAAAGTTTATTCTGTGGTTTCACCTCAGAATAGCTTAGGGAATAGAACTACGTATCTGTATGTTGTACCTATTTCGTATACCATAGCCGAATACATGTATTTATTTACTTATGTTAGTTTAATGATATGCCTCTGCCCAAACCTCACAGACGACAAGTGTTCTTAGGATTGCATCTTGCACGTCTGTCCAATAATACCTATCTATTTTTAAACATTTATTAAGAAGATATCAATGATTTTTCATATTTAAAAATCAAAGGAATATATGCTTGGTTTGACAACCTTCTCCGAAATGAAACCAAATTGTCATACTTTGCAAAATGCAAGAACATGCGAGCAACTTACTCTACTTAAAGCTGAAATATTAAAATCTATTTTAACGGCCGAATAAAGGACAATGCTAATTTAGGTGCCATGTGATGATACGCTTCTTGGATAGCATTTTCTTAGTTTTTATTTGTCCGCGCAAGTTCGGCACCTCTCTGGCATGCGCCAGCTTTTTCTTAGCTGAACAAGTTTTACTATTGCGACTTTATCCAAATAATTGCTAGGCTAGGTCTACTGAAAGATTTATTTATTAGTATTTTAAGAGCATTAAACAGATGAATAATAGTGTTTTTGAAATAAAGTATAATAAGTATCTCATAGTTACAAAATATATTTATAATGCAACGCATAAGTCCTAATGCATAGAACAAAGATCTCCTACTGGATGGACAACAACCCTCGACGAAAAAAAAAAGAAAAAAAGATGGAAAACTGATAAAAATACATGTCATATCTAGTATCTACATTATTCCGTTTTTAGGCGAAATACTTACGAAAAGAAAATGATAATAACAATGTTTGGGAGACACAAATCGTGTAGATACGAATATCATGTGTGTGCCACTAACAAAATACCGATGTGAAACTAATATCGATCAAGCCAACAAATCTCGGGTGATCACATTGTGTCGTTGGGTCGACGAGGAGGTAGTAAACGACCGATTCAAGCGATTTTAAACTGTTGCCATCGATATAAAGAGATGTTTGATCGAAGACCGTTGCGCTGAAAACATTTTTATAAATCATTGCCACATAATTCTAATCACCGTCATCTTTATTAGACATGGATGATTCCTTGGAAGAGTCCAAATAATGACAGAACTATCAATAGAAATAATAATAACAAAAAGTGAAATTATTCATCCTGAACGATGTTTATTACAAAAAAGTGGAAACTTTAACGAATAAATGAATTAATTATAACTAATTTATAACATAATTATTACATACCAATAGAATGATGTTAAATAAAGCATTTGAGTTAATGAATGCTCCTAATCTACTTCCACGCCCATTGTAAAAGCTTAGCAAGGACGTTCTATAAAATATCACATATTGGGTTTTTAAAAAAAAAATCATTCATAATCGATATTTAAACTATGGAGATGTTAAAACTAGTTTGAAGAGTGCTAATAGATTGCTAATGACCTCTTTTACCAGTAATTTGGCAAATTAATATTTAGTTACAATATACACAACAAAATATCGTTTAAATAATCCTACGCGTCATTGCCGACTGGGAAGGTTCCCAGAATAAAGGCTGTGTTGCCACGTTGGATGGCGAATATAGCCAGCCTTCTGGTCCTGACAAGCATCGAGCTCTATAAAGGTTGCGAGCGCTCGGAGCCCATGACCCCAGTGTCTCAACCCCAATCGGCTTAAATATGTAATCACCTGCCAGGTTAGCAAACGATGTACCAAACACCAGGTAGGTACAGTAAAACCAAAAAAAGTAAAACGAAAAACTAAATTAAGAACAAAAAAAACTAAAAAAATGTGTACTCTAAATTAAATTTTATTTGTTAAAATATTTAGATAGTCTAGGCTAATAATGTTTCCAATATTATAATGTTTCCAATATTTTTAAAGTCGAAGGCGACTTTAATAATTTTGGAACCATTATGAGGACCAAACTATCTAAATATTTTTACTTAACTTAAATCCATAACCACTTTAATATAACCTACCCATCTTAGATAAGTAGCCAGTATGTGGAAATGTTAATGAAATACGACAAAGGCTTAATTTACCTAATACAGTACACAATTGGGTTGAAGATAAACGACTGAACAGTAGGAGAGTTGTTTTTGAAATAATAGAAGCTATTTGACTGAGGTAGCGAAGCGACTGAAGTCTCCGTTTCAACTTGCAGACTGGGGAGAATTTCTTTCGTCTGTACCTCTACATCTCTATATCTACGAGTTCTGTCAGATCATGTTTGCGGCCGTATTTATCAACTGCTTTTAATGTAACTTTACACACACACAAGGAGTGTGTGTAAAAGAGCTTACATGTGAATGATATTTATTAGATTGGATGAAAAATGAAAGAGTAATAAAGAAAATTGAAAAATTAATTTTCTAAACAAAGCTCGAAAAGTCTACGGTTCACAGAACCACTAGTGATATAGATTTTATAGGAATGACTGCAGAAAATATGATTTCTCTATCTTTGAGAACATACCCAATAAAACTGGCTTGAGCACAATGCAGCGAGCACCAAGCACTTACAAAACTGTCTAGCGAGGCAGGGGTTCCCAAACTTATTTTGTCTACTGCCCACTTTGAGAATAAATTATTTTTAGCACCCCCTTTTTTTCACCTTCTTAAAAACCACTATAACTTCAAATGAAGAGTGCGCCCTTTTAAGCGCTGGCGTCCACTAGCGACACCGAGGATTTTCATTAATCTTGGTGAATACAAGACATTTTTGAAAAAAACTCTCTAAGAATACTAGAGACAGAAAATAGCAATTTTTTGAGATGCATTTTATTACCGAAGAAGTAACCAAACATTGGAGTATTGTCAAAAGTGGCCACTTTAGGCAATAATCCAAAGTTTAGTTACTTCTTAGGCAGGAAAATACACAACATTTTTTTCAAAAATGTCTTGTATCCACCAAGATTATTAAAAATCATCGGTGTCGCTAGTGGACGCCAGCGCTTACCAGGGCGCACTCTTAAATTAATTAATTATTGTGAGCAATATTAGCGGAGATTAAACATTAATTCTTAACGAGACTTTTACTATTACTCACAAGAGTTTTCTTGAAACCTGAGCGCAGTAGGTAATACACAACTGTGCTCAGGTCTCAAGTTAATTCTTACGGGCTACACCTGCCAATGAGAATGATTATTGAAAAGCAACTTTATAGTATTCATGCAGAGTATCTTTTATTCAAAATAAAACATAACCGATTCTTATTTAAAAACTAATATGCAGGATGAATCTGATGCTGTTTAATAAGTTTGCTTGTTTTTATTTTTTGTTTTTTTTTATATTGAGTTCGCCAAATTGACGCCGCCCGCCTGGTGGTTTGTCGTGACGACGTCTAGCGATTGTGGGCCACTCTCACAGCGCACAATACTATAGAGAGTGAACCTCCCCCTCTCAACCCTCAACTTGACAACCTACTGATGTGCCTCTTCACGCTCCTTCTTAAAGAACCCAGGGTTATATGTGGGAGGAAACACGTGCACAGGCAGGGCGTTCCAGGCCACTACCGTTCGGCAGAGAAACGAACGTTTAAAACGTTCGGTTCTCGCGAACATGCTATACACTGTGTGGGAGTGGCATCTCTGCCCGGCACGCGTTGTTCGGGATCGGAAGGAAGAGGGTGGGATCAGATTGAAGAGCTCTTCAGAACACTCGCCGTGGTAAATACGGTAGAATGCGGCCAAGGAAGCTATTGTTCGGCGCTGAGCTAGCGGCTCAATGCTTCCCGTTACCTCCGGACAATCTATAATACGGACAGCCCGTCGCTGCATAGCGTCGACAGCGTCCAGCAAATACTTCGCGGAGCCGTCCCAGAGGTGAGAACAGTATTGGACGCAGGGTCTAATCTGCGTCTTGTACAGCAGACACCTCTGGTGCGGTGTAAAGAATCGCTTTACCTTATTCAGTATTCCTAGTTTCCGCGACTAGCTAGTAGTTTTTATTATTGAGCTCTCGACGAACGTCTATGCCAAGGATGTCAAGGTTGTCCTTCATTGGTAATAATGCATTCTGAAGAGAGGGTAGGGGAAGGAAAGGGGATTTCTTCGCTGTAAATGCACACGCCTGTGTTTTGCGGGCATTGAACTCGACCAGGTTCTCGGTACCCCATTGAGAGATATAGTCGAGGTTCCTGTCGAGATCAGCCACGAGTTGTTGTTGATGTCAGGTTCCAATTTACTCAAAAACAGTCGCAAGTCGCCACGTTCGGTAACACGCAAACGATTTCTCTTTTTAGTAAGCAGTGTTGCCACAGCACTAAATCCACGTTAACACAAATATGACGAATGGAAAGCTATCAAGAATCGTTGAACGATTGACCACAATCCAGGGTACAATTGCGGGATCGGTTTTTGTAGCCAAAATTCGTGGTAACCATTTTTGAACTTGATTCTTATTTCCTCGTTTGTTGTCAATTCTATAAGTTCTACTTCCAGCTGAGGTGACATGCTGTGTTGACATTTGAAAACGGATCCAACACCCAGTCTGGTATTTTCAAGTTCAAAATGTCCTTCTATCATTCGTTGAAATCAATGTGGAGGTTTTCCAAATGTTGGCAGTAGGCAAACAAATCGTCGTTACTGCAGGTTACTGATAAATTCGGAAAATTGTGAAACTCACGTCTGCCCATTTTCTTTTTGTGTAGAAGCAGTTTGGCTGCGAAAGCAGCAACGACGTTTTTTGTTTTAATAAAATTTAGTTCATCGCCTTGCAGTTGGAGATTCAAGTCGTTGAAAAATTTATACAGATCTGCCATGTAAGCTATGTCATTCTTTGATTTAATGAGCTTGTTGTGCAATTCTGTATCTGTAGTTTCCAAGAACTCTATCACAGAGTTAAACAGTTGTAAAATCGAGTCAGACAATTGCCTCTTGATAGCCAACGAACTTCAGTATAAAACAACAAACGGTTGAAATCCTCGTCATTAGTAACACAAAGCTGATGAAATAATCTATCATTCAAAGAGCTGTTGCGGCTTTTATTGACTGCTTTGATGACATATAGCAGTAATTGAAATAGTCGTTCACTTAAGTTTCTAGCAACCAAATGTTGTCTACGAATAACGCAATGTACAGCAAGTACATCTGGAATTTTTTTTTTAAGTACGCTGTGAAGCACCTAGTCATAGCCGGAGCGCCATTCGTAGTAACTGGCATACTATCTAAAATCAATGGAAAGTCAAGGGAATCTCTTTCTCATCACAAAACTTTTCTAATGTATTGAATATGGTTTCGCCTTTTGTATCGGTCTCTAAATTTCTAGCAAACAATAGTTCTTCACATATTTTCTCATCTTTAATAAACCTCACGTAAGACAGCAATAATGCTTCATTAGTTGGTAAAGTGAACTCATCGAGCTGAATTGAGAATTGACTTGACCTCAGGTGATCGCACAATGATCTTTCAAAGTTTTCAGCCATAGTATCAATTCGTCTTTGCACAGAATTATTACTCAAAGGAATTTTTCGGATAATATCTGCGGCTTGTTTATGAAACACAGTAGTTATTACTTCCTTTATTGCTGGCAAAATTAACTCTTCTCCTGTGTTATGCGGTTTGCCTTTCTGAGCAATTAACAAAGAGATATTGTACGAAGCTCGAAGTCCGTCGTCATCTTGCTTAGCAGCCGCCGAAAATAGTTTTGCTATACTTGGCTGAGTATTATGATTCTTCTCTAGGTCTTGAAAATATGCTACATTCTTGTCTTTCTTATTATTTAAATGATTATTTAAATTATTTAAATGATCTTGCAGTCTTGAAGGCTTCATTGTTTCATTCGAAAATGTTTATAGACATAGAAGGCACAAAGGCGACGATGGGTTTGTGGGATTTTCAATGAATCCGAATTTAATATATTCCGCACAGTATTGCCGTCTCTTCTTTTTTACTTCAGACATTGTTTTGTTTTGGGAAATACGTAAGTAAGTGTTGAAATTAAGTAACTGCTTATCTATTACGTGCTAATCCGCAAATGAAAATAAAATAAATATTACGTTATTTATATAGGATTTAATAAGCAGCACGCACCGACAGGAATAAAACAAACATGCATAAACTCCTTTATCTCATTCGTCGCCAACAAGTAAGAACTAGTATTCTATGAACCAGTCAATTGATACAGGAATGCATAATTCGGGTTATTTAACAAAAAATCTACAAAAATTACCTATCTAGGAGAAGTAATAACTACTAAAATGTGAAAGTATGTCTGTTGCCCCTTTTTTTGTTTGTTTGTGTCTACTTTCATTTCGAAACGGAGCGACCGATTGTCATGATTTTTGTTTTATATATTTAATAAAACAGGACAGACATATGAACTATGCGGAGAGAAATATCGAACCGAGTTTGAGCAATCTCTTATTAATATTAGTTGATGTTCACAAGTTGTAGTTGAGAGTCGAGAGCTCATGCAGTCGGTGTCTAAGAGGCCTCCTAGCTAAATGAAATTATAAATCACCCCCCAAGCCTCTAAACAACGCCCCCATTTTTTCTGGGTCTCTTACCGCCCCTCTTTAGGCCTGCAGCGCCTACAAGAGGGAGTTATCGCCCACTTTGGGAAACGGTGAGCTAGAGTATTAAAGTATACCGCCACAGTGAGCTTGAGAATTTAGAGAAATAATGGCATCACTGAGGATGCTTAGCTCTTGCGTGGTCGAATACACTCACGCCTTGTGAGAGCCAAAAACATTATTGTTATAAATGTTTTCGATATGATTTGTTGCCACTGATTTTTAAAAAATCTGTTCAAACGTACTGTACGTATTATTTGAGAAAAATTCTATGTAAAAGCCTTGACCAAAATATAACTGGCATTAATGGACGCCACCTCTTATAATATATCTATGGACGCCACTGTCAAAATGGAAAACGCGGCGTAAAGATAAAAATCGTTCATTACTCTACTTGATTGGAAATTACGCTACACAGTTAACATTCAGGCGTCATTGCGTGATGTATTTATGTATGTGTGTATAACTCTCAATTTCGTTCAGATTCGGCCCGGAGATAGTTTAAGACCCAAAAGAGACTGGTTTTATTAATCATAGTTCAATATTGTTTTCGTGTAAAATAATGTTAATGAAATCCCTCTCAAACAAATAAAAGTAATAAACTTGATAAAAATTATGATTAGCAGGAAGGAATTAACAAAATATTGACCTCCATTTTGTTAACGATTTCATAGATTGAAAATGCTGTATAATTGATTGCTTTTCTAGTCTATATTAATTTCCTTTGAACTTTGAAAATTCTTTACCAACTGGCTAAGCTTTGGTACTGTTCTGTACATTTGTAGGTATTGTTTTATTTATAATTTCCATTACTTAACTTTACATTACCTACGAACAATTGCTTCCTTGGCCGCGTTCTACCGTATTTACCACGGTGAGTGTTCTGAAGAGCTCTTCAACCTAATCCCACCCTCTCCCTTCCGATCCCGAACAACGCGTGCCGGGCAGAGATGTCACTCTCATACCGTGGAAACCGTCTTCGCGAGAACCGTGCGTTTTAAACGTTCGTTTCTCTGCCGAACGCTGGTGGAACGCCATGCCTGCACACGTGTTTCCTCCAACATATAACCCTGGGTTTTTTAAGCGAAGCGTGAAGAGGCACATTACTGGGTCGTCAAGTTGAGAGCCACTCTCTATAGTAATCCTGTGTACTGTGAGAGTCGCCCACAATTGCCAGACGTCGCGTCAGCTTACCATCAGGCGGGTGGCGTCAATTTGTCGACCTAAATATTAAAAAAAAAACTTTTTATTTTCTTTACTCAATCTAGAAAAGAGGGCCAATGAGTCTAACCACGGTGTTCTCTTAATATGTCAGTCACGCTTAAAATTTACCATCATATAGATAAATTGAACACACATACTCCGAAACAAATATTTACACTAGGTATTCCAACCAGAGATCTCTAGTGTTCTTGCACAGTTAGTACGTTAAATCTACTAGGTACACCACCATTTTTGCATTATTTTCTCGTTACATGCTAGGTACAAGCTTACCCTGCAAACGTTGTATTGCTAAAAAGTATTTAAGGCCACCTTTATCACTTATAAGTTCAACCGATGCCCAGATCTACCAAATATAAAGAAAAAAAACATAAGAATCAGTCAAGCTTTGTAGGAGTTTGGCAACTTACAAACACTGTGACATTTGTAATACTTGTTAAATATTAGATTTGATCACGTGCGCCGACAGGTTAAATAGTAAACTTCATATATTATACATGAATCTGTTATATATCAGTATTTATGTATAGTCAGAGACATACGATACCCAACACCCAAATAAAAGAAAAACATTAGGAAAAACATTGACTGCTACATCGATCTTCAAAATAGCTGATCTACTTACTATACTACACCTTTTGAATTATAGTGGTTTTGTCAAGACGAGACGAGACTTTGGTAGACACAAAAGTGCCCAGTTGGCAGCAACTTGTTCGCCAACTATAACGAGGGCCCGGTTAAGTTACTGTCTAAAACAGTTCTGTTAGTTAAACTACGCTCACTTCATTACTATTGTACGTAACGTTGCTTTGAGTTTGATTTGAGTTATATCCCGATAATTCCAATAGTAATGTAAACGGCCATGATAGTTTAAATACCTATACGCTCACTTCCTTAGAAAGTACTTTTTGCTATAACATTTTAATAAGGTGCTTGTTTGTGCTTGTTTGCGCTCGTTGGCTTGTTCTGCCACACTTCAAAAGAACATTTTTCCATAACTTTTTTACCAAGTGTTCCTCTAAAAAAAGGTTATGTGTAAGTGTAAATCCTAAACTAAATAACAAAATGGCTATAGTATGTTTGTATAATTAATAATATAGTATTTTAGCATCATAGACGCATTTGAAAAGGCTACAGTAACTTAATTATAATAGTCACCCCTCTGCAGAGTACCTATGCTCTTCAGCGGGGCCACTTAATTTTCAATTCTACAACGAATGTACGGGTTTAGATTTTTTTTTGATTGCGTATTTATAGTAAAATATAGAATTCATGTAGTTAATTTCTATGCTTATCAAATTTAAAATCCTTAAAGTGGGTTCGCTACGGAGCATCACACAATAATTAGGCTGTACTGACGGGTCTAACGGGGAAGTTAGCGTGAAAATAACACGTGCGCTTTAATAACAACGAAGTTTAGACAAAGGGTTTACCTATTGTGAACAATTTCTCGGCGCTGGCTTTCATAAAGTTTTCGGAATGGTTTTCGAGGACGTAGTTACCACGTGAGTTGTATTATAAATTTATAATGGCAACACATCGAAGGTTATATAACTATTGTTTACGACTTCTTCGGAACCTTTATTTGACCTCTCTGAGAAAACAAGGTCTCGCCGTAACCAAGAAATGGAAGGTTAGGTTTATATTTTTTACTTAAGACGGAAATTAACACGAATATACCGTAGATATGCATCACAGATAGTACTGTGTCCACGGTTGGTGTAACCTGGTCGAAACGTCAATAAATAGATGACATTTAAGTCTAGTTTTCAGAAAAATCTCAAACACTTACACAGGCAGGAAATAAACAGCAGACAAGATAATGTTGGAACGGCGACGTAAAAGAACGTGCGGTAATTGACAGACAAAGAGAAGAAAGCGACGCCTGCACTTCCTGGTACGTTATCATTCGAAAGAATAAAATGAAAAAGTCAGTGTAAAATACTTTCCTATTAGGTCTTCAGGTTCTGGCAAGTTCTCTAAAGTAAATAAATAAATATCAATGTGCTACTTATACACTGTACTTATACATATATATATATATATATATATATATATATATATATACTGTATACCTTTGATTACAGTTTGACTGCCTCGGTGGCGCAGTAGTGGTGGGTGTATGCAAGGTTCGATTCCAGATCGAATCAACAAATGTTTGTTTCAGAGTTTGGGTATCTTCTATGTATAATTACTTATGTATACATTTAGAAATATATAAGATTGTCTATCAGTCGTCTAGAGCCCACGCTGTTTTTTTTTTTAAATTCGCGAGTCCGCGGCCGTCCGTCATATGTCCATTGCTGCGGGCGTCTCTGGTGAAACCAGAAGGTATTTCCAGCGGCGCCCGGTGGACTTTGGCCATCCGCGTTTGGTCGGAACGAAAATCCCGCGTCGTTGGGGTTGGGGTTTATCCCGCGTCGTTGGGGTTGGGGTTTATCCCGCGTCGGTGAGTGAATCTTGGTACGTGCAGCACGCAACCCTTCTAGCCTGCTTCTTTAAGGATGGCAGGTGGCTATCCCGCCGTCCTCAGGCCCCGATCTTGGAGGTCGATGGTCCTGGGCGTAGATGGGTCTGCGGCGCCCTGGCCGCTGACTGTGAAACTCAGCGGGGAGGGTACGCTCCCTCTCCCTCTCGGCCGCCTCCTTCGCGAGCATGACTTGCTCACAGAAGGACACGGCCGCGTTCCACCTACTTGCGCTGGAGACTATGGCTTGGGCCATGGTCTTTAGCAAGAGGATATCCACGCCCAGACCCGCTACGCGGTCCCGTCGCTGACTCGCCCACGCTGAGCACTCCACCAACGTGTGGAGTGCGGTGTCGTCGTCGGAAACCTCGCAGTGTTGACACCGGGGTGTTACCTCACGATGGATGCGAAACAGATAGCTACCGAAGCGTCCATGTCCGGTAACGATCTGCGTCGCACGATACGTGAGGTCACCATGCCGCCTCTGCAGCCACTCGTCCGTGATAGATCTCACCGCCGCCGTGGTTCCCCACTTTGGTAGCTCAAGTCGCAACCTCCAAGTCTCCGTGAGGATCGTGCGGCCCGGTTTTGAGGGCCAAGGTCCTCAGTGGCCGATTAAGTAGAGCTGCGTTCCTCTTGACCGTCGATCTTTCCGCCCATACGGAAGCCCCGTATAAGGCCATACTTCGCACGATCCCTGGGTACAGTCTCCTGCAGGAGGCGTTGGGTCCCTTTAGGTTGGGTATTAGTCGCGAAAGCGCGACCGATGCCAGCGTCACCTTGGGGACTAAACTTCGGAAATGTGTGGCTTGATGCCGAGGCTAACGCCTCCTACAGTTATGCTGGAATCTTCAGGTGGACCGTTCCGAGGTCTGTGGAAACAAAGAACCTCGGACTTGTGCAAGGCCAACTCCAGTCCCAGCCGCCGTATCCGACCCACGACTTGAGCAACACCCGTCGTAACCTTGAGTGATGCCCCCTGATGCGTTGCACCCCGTGCCGTGACGAGGGTATCGTCGGCGTAGCACATCACGCCGACACCCTCAGGCAACGCACCCCGCAGCACCCAGTCGTAGCCGATGTTCCACAGAAGCGGTCCCAGTACAGACCTCTGTGGAACACCGCACGACAAATTTTCTTAATTTTTTTTATGCTCTATTTTCATGATTTCAGAGATGTACACTCCCGGGTATGATGTCGACCAGCATGCCAAATTTGGTCAAAATCGGTCGAGCCGTTTCGGAGGAGTTGGCACACAAACGATTTACACTTTTCGTCTAAGATAGAGCTTCGCTTCGCTCCGCTCAATTAATTAACCACATTTCAACATCAAGGTTCCAATGAGCTATCGTCTAGAAAATCCTTTACTGAGTAATAACACCTATCTATGAGCAGTTGGCGAAGTTCAAGAAAGAATCAAGACGTTTTATTCGTGTATGTCATTAAGACACTTATGAAAGTAAAAAAAGTGATTCTAAATTTAGTTTTTGTGCCAGATTCGCAAAGCAACAGGTAAAACCTGTGAGTAAGAATCTGGCAAGAAATTTCACGGCCACACTTTTTCAATAGTCAACTAACAAACTGATAAATGCAACGTTATTATACGAAGTAAATTAAAAATTATTATCAAAATGTAATAAACTTTTCTACGAAATTTTTCCCTCATCCTTTTAGTAACTGAAATTCTTTCAGACTTAGAACATAAAGTTAAGACCTTTTGCTGTCGGATTCTCATCGCTCGGAATATTTCCTTTTCGTATTGGAATCCTTTGAACATTTGACGTTGGAATGAATTAAAGAACCAACCACGAGCCCGAGACGTTGCTGTTGTATATAGTAGAGTAATGAATTTTTCCAGAGCATGTATGAGTTCTTTTTTTTTTTAATTCTGCGGCCCTAGGCTGATTCATACGCAGAAGGTATTTCCAGTGGCCAACAAGTATGAGTGAATTGTCTGTACATACTAAAAAGTTTTGTCTTTACATACCCATTTGGGGTGAAAGACATAATTTAACATGTACATACGTACCTACGTCGTACCTACTTCATTATGAAGAGTCGTGTTATATAAATAACTAGGTATCCAATACATTCTGCTGTTGCAATAATTCATATTTATTCATATTCATATTTATTTAATCTTAGAACACTGGTACATAATATATTATCTCCAAGATGTCATAGGATATACATGCTCGAACCATGTTCTACCTATACAGGCATGCAGATTACAATTACCTAGATACATACATAGAATTAGCACTACCCAATTTAAATTATAATACCTACCACATAAATATATTAATGTCAATAATAAAAATTGCATTATTTAATAATATTCATTAAAATTGTATTAAGAAAATATTCAAGCAAAGTTCACGAAATCAATGAATTACAAAGTAACTACAAAAATAGAATGTCAAAAATTTTATGTCCAAAGAATTAAATGTCATAAAAATGTCAAAAAAACCTCTAAATGTCAAAATATTAATGTCAAAAGAACTAAATGTCAAAATATCAAAAAAATACATAAAATTTACTACCTAAAGGTCAAAAATATTAATGTCAAAAAGCTATACAGTGTCTATCAAAATGCCAAGTTATACATTGTCAATTGCAGCAATTATTATTTAGGTACTCCTCGACTGAGTAATAAGTCTTGTTGAGCAGGTATGCCGAGAGTTGTTGTTTGAATATATCAATATTCTCTACATTTCTTAGGTTCCTTGGTAATTTATTATAAACTTTGGGCGCCATTGCAAACACGCTTTTATGAAAGAGCGCTGTTTTACATTTTCTTACATGTAGTTTATCTTTTCGACGCTGACTGCTGATTTGCTCAAATTTTGACATGTTTGTCTTCACAAAGACAGATATTTCGTAAATATATAAACACGGCATGGTAAGAATCCTTAACTGTTTGAAATGCGGTTTGCAGCTTTCGATGGGTTGCAAATTGCAAATAGCCCTGATACTGATAGCAATGATAATTGAGCTGAGTTTGTCGATCCGGGTCGAACTCCTAAACGACTGGACCGATCTTTATGAATTCAGATATATGCACTCACGGTGATGATCACTATGACCGTGCCAAATTTCAAAAAGATCGGTCCAGTCGTTTAGGAGGAGATCGATAACGAACGAAATACACGAGTCGTCTAAGAAAGAGCTTCGTAAACTCCGCTCAACAAATAAATTGTTTAATCAAGTGAGTAGAACTCATATAGATTTTAGTAAAAACTTATAATCTATGTTACTTAGTATCCATAATTATATTGTAGGTATCCTGACAAACTTAGGGAATGTATATGTTATTAAAAACAGTGCCGCACTGCGATTCACTGTCATACTATATCGTGTGAAGCAGTGTGCTGCTGTTGGAGCTACCCCGGACCCTGGACACCAGAGACGCACACCTTAACAGTTAACCTGTGCGTCGGCAAACATTCCTGATGCGCTACAGAAGCGGGGCAGCCCCACCAACTTTCTTTCTTCTTCTTATTATACTGAACTCGGAGCGCACTGTATAAAGGATGATGTAACATAGCATCACGCCTTTTTCCCCGAAGAGGTAGGTAGAGGTGTGCAAACACACCCACATCTCGCCAGCTATGTTAGGTCCCATGTAATAGGGTGCGAGACTATTGTCATTTACCGGGCACAAGTTCCAGACTCTGGGATAATTATCTGGGTAAAATTCTAAAGAGAATTATACATTATCCACCAGACCCGGGAATCGAACCCTCGATCGAGACCTCGAGCGTGGCAGTCCGTACATAGTACCATTGTGCCACCGAGGTAGTCGATAAGGATGATGTGATAATAATATACTAGTAGTTCTGCGTACAGTAGACCTCGCGTTATTTTCGGGTCCCTAACATCCTTTTGGGACGTGGTCTGGTGGCTGACTTTCCATGCGCATGTCGACCAGCATGTCAAATTTGGTCAAAATCAGTCGAGCCGTTTCGGAGGACTTGGCACACAAACGATTTACACTTCTCGTCTAAGATAGAGCTTCGCTTCGCTCCGCTCAATCATAGCTCATAGCTCCAGTCCCAGCTAGCTCTGCTCTACCCCATAAATCTAACACGTTCATAAAGCCCCTACAATAGTTTCTCTATATCTTCTATTATATTCTCTATTATACCATACAAATTCATCTTAAGATAAGCAAATATGAAATATTATTTATTTTCTTCGTCGTGTGTGATAGTCCATTGAATTGTATGGGGAGCGATATTGTATCTTATGATAAAATATTATAGTATCTTAGCCGTGTGCAGCGCCCCTTAGTGAACTCCACTGCGGGTGACGTAACCTTCGACAAATTTATTATTTGCGGTTGGTGCAGTAATCGGGTCTAGGGATCAAACCGCAAAATTAAGTTTGTTTTTTTATTGTGTATAAATATTAAAGAATAATTAAACCAAGTTTCATCGTAATCGAACCGGTAGTTATTGCGTGATGCCTGAACAAACAGACAGACAGACAAAAAAAATTATAATCACATATTTGATTTCGGTGTCGGTCTAGTAACACCCATTTATTTTTTTAAATTTTCAATGTACAGAATTTTCACTTCTACAGATTTATTATAAGTATGGATATAGATATAGATGAGTTATCAAAGGTTTAAAATAGGTACCGATTGTCATAAAAGAAAGGGACACAATCTGTTCTCTTGTACACCTGACAGTGAAAGAAGATTCTTTTGAGCTTTTCTGAATAAAAAAAAAAAAGCATTTCAACTATTGTGAAAACAACTATCTCTTTGTGGCCACTGCGTGGTGGTCGGGTGTTACCCCGCATCTTTAGGGTCGGGTTTTATCCCGCGTCGGTGAGTGAAGGCGTGCATGGGGTGAAGCCCCACATCACGCAGCCCTTCTAGCCTGCTTCGGTAAGGACGGTGGGTTGCTAATCCATCGTCCTCAGGCCACGATCATGGAGGTCGATGGTCCTGGGCGTAGTCACGGCTGCGGCGCCCTCGCCGCAGACTTCGGAACTCAGCGGGGAGGATACGCTCCCTCACCCTACCGGCCGCCTCCTTCACGAGTATAACCTGCTCGCAGAAGGAAACGGCCGCGTTCCACTGGCTCTCGCTAGAGACTATGGCTCGTAGCATGGTCTCCAGCGAGAGAGTATCCACGCCCAGGCCCACAACGAGGTTGATTGCCCATGCTGAGCATTCCACCAACGTGTGGAATGCCGTGTCTTCGCCGGAAGCCTCGCAGTGATGACACGCAGGTGTGACCTCACGATGCATGCGAAACAGATACTCACCAAAGTTTCCGTGCCCGGTGATGATCTGTGTCGCACGGTACGTGAGGCCACCTTGCTGCCTCTGCAGTCAGTCCTCCATGATCGGTCTCACCGCCGCGATGGTGGTAGTTCCCCACTTAGGTTGCTCAAGTCGCACCTTCCATGTCTCCATGAGATCCTGGCGTAGATGGGACCGCTGGGCCTCGATTTCTCGAGACGCAGGCCTGTGGTCCCGCTCCAGCGCCTCCTTGTGCCATTGAAACAATGACGCCACGGCTCTGGCTTCCAGGTCCCATAGAGGGGTCGCGGCTAGGAGACCTGCAGCCTCTAGAGAGATCGTGCGGTACCCTCTTATTTTCCTGACGGCCAAGGTCCTCAACGATCTGTGCAATATAGCAGCGTTGTTGGCCGCCAGTCTCGCCGCCCATACGGGAGCCCCGTATACGGCCATACTCCGCACGATCCCCAGGTAGCACGATCCCCAGGTAGCCCGATCCCCAGGTAGCACGATCCCCAGGTACTTTATAGATCAGTTGTTACTTAGTAAAGTCACTCCTATGAAGTTCTGAATTTCTTAATAGTATAGATAGTACATGTCAATGTCAAACTTTATGGGCATGCCGAATATCTATGCATGGAATATCTAAGATATCAACAACAACAAAAATGCGGACTTCGTCGACCAACAAATATTTTACGGACTATAGGTTTTTAGCAAATAATGGGCGTTTCATTTGAATATAACTAAAAAAGAAAAAGAAACTTTTTGTAGCTCCAAGCACGTAAATGTTATTTATTTCTTCCCACATTTAGACTAGCGTATCTATCCCTGCGGCTTTGTATTTAAGACTTAAACGTTTCCACTCGGTGGCACGTGCTAGAGCTATAACACTGGTCCAACGCCAGTATTCTGGTGATTAGAGTGGAAAATAGTAAAGTAAAAAATAAGACGTTTTTAAAAATTA
The DNA here is from genome assembly GCA_963556515.1 of Nudaria mundana. Taxonomy (NCBI): domain Eukaryota; kingdom Metazoa; phylum Arthropoda; class Insecta; order Lepidoptera; family Erebidae; genus Nudaria; species Nudaria mundana. Next base: position 31,527,040 of record OY748286.1, on the reverse strand, counting down.
AGATAGTCATAAGTGAAAAATACATAACTAGAGATAAGATAGCGATAGGAAAACCTGTATTGTGTAAAGTTGTAGTGGTGTATTATTTTCCCCGATACTAATAAATAAAGAATATCCTAACAAATTATAAGATAGCAGATTAGCCCCCACAGATTAGCACCCACTAAGAAATGATTGAGAGATGAATAAAAGTAAAATATAGTATGAGGAATAACAGTGCGAGAGGAATGCTAGAAGAAAGTAGGTAGGTAAAAAAAAGAAAACAAAAGCCAGTGTTATAGTGGGTTGATATATTAAACTAATGAGATGATGATGTGAGCAATAAACCGGTCACATGTAGGTTGAAGAAGATACTTATCGAGTAAAACTATTACTTTTAAAAGATTTTTTTATTTGAAGTTTTGTTTAATCATTCTTAAAACTCGTTAATAGCTTGCTAAGTATTTGCTAACGGAGCATACTAGACCATTTTCTTTTTAAATTAATAAATTTATTTCGCACTTAATCATTCAGTACAATAAAATTTACAGTCTTCATTTTAATTGTGCGCTATTAAATTATAGTTAGTTCATCAGTATCTTACGTACATACATAGTAGGTATAATAATACCTATTTACATAATGTGTAACTAGTAATATGATTTTTTTTTAGAAATAGGTGTGGGACTCGTTAAAATAAAGCCACTTACGAAAAATGAGCTTTCTGTTAATTAATAAGTTTCAATGTTCTATGGCCCACGTACTAGTAGTTGTATAAACGTAATTTGCGCCGAGATTAGGTTTAGAGATTAAGCGTACTTCAGGCGCGAATTATTTAATATCTAGAGTATTCCTTGCCAGCTTAATGCACTGCTATAACATCAGAGATAATATTTTGAAATCGTATTTTCTCCTCGCCGACTATGATTCAGTTGCATTCAATACCTCCTGAAAATATATTCCATTTACAATATCCTGATGGAAACCCCAAAGCAGCACTCAGCTTGTACATAGGTAGGTTTGTAAGTGAAGTACACATTCTTCAATCCCGTTTGTGCTTATAGTTTGAATTCTGATGCATCCTGTGAATTTAGTTCAATAGGGGTTCAGATTACAGAATGGGTTTTGATTTCCTATTGTATCCACATAGTTCTTGGTAATGTAGTTAAATAACTAACTAGTAAACTAGTCACTCGAACAATATAAATTATAACACAATGTAAACAAAATTATTTAAAAAAGAAAATAGATAATCTAACTGAGTTTTTGCTGGTATCTTCTCAATAGAACCAACTTATGGAACCAGCGAAAGAAACATTTCCAAATGGTTACTTATGTACTTATTTTAGTATATTATCTAAAGTAAGAATTACAATATATAGTACATAATTATATACTAAAATATTTACATTACAAAATATCGTTTAAATAATCCTCCGCGTCATTGCCGACTGGGAAGGTTGGATTGGTTGCCACGTTGGATGGCGATACTTATTCTTTAGGCCAGAAAAAAGCCAGCCTTCTGGTTCTGAGAAACATCGATTAAGCGTTTAGCAATGTCTCTATAAAGGCGACGAGCACTCGGACCCCACGACCCCAGTGTCTCAACCCCAAACGGCTCAAATATGTAATCACCTGCTAGGTTAGCATATTTACGCCGTTTGAGGCCATTAGCCGATGCAGCAGCAGCGCCGGCACATCCGGATGTGCTTGGAAGGTATCAAGGTGCTAAGGTGTCAACGCATGTAGCCTCCCACACCAAAGACCTTCCCATCTTCCACGGTAGCAACAACATACCGTCCGGTCTCTTTCCATCGCTTCGTGCTAAACCATTTGGTTCACGTACAGCCGGAAGACCTGCGGCTGAAAGAGCCCTACGAATTATGTCGTTTAGAATAGCGTGCCGAGGTATACGACCTGCGCTTCTGCTACAAGAAAGGCCATGGTGTCCCAGATTATCGACGGCTACTCCACAGGTGCAATGATGCGGAGTTACACAAGGTGTACCCAGCCGAAGGCAAGTGGCAATGCCGAAGGTTGTGTCGACCAACATTGTACAGATGTTGGGCGATGGGAGCGCCTGGATCCATAACCCTGACTCCCATTCTCCAACAGCTATTAGGTGTGCACGCTCTGAAATTTTGACAGAAGTGACAGAGTGGCGAATCCCACAGTCGCTGTGAGCCTAGGCGTGAGAGCAGGTCAGTTTTGGGGCAAGACATCCTCCAAGCATTTATGGCATCGGTCTTGCATCGCACCTCGGAATCAATCACTCAAATTTTTCTGACTAATTCTTCGGTGCTATGGAAAATAAATGGAAAATCCATCTTCTAAAATCGGGGACCCCAGGAGGCGTAGAGAAGTTTTGTCTAAAACTTTTATGTTGGGGGCCAAACAGTTGGATTTATAGATTGTTGTTAATTTATCTGTGTATTTATTCGGGTTCAGTTCTAAGCCAATTGACTGAAACTCGTTCTTTATGAGAGCTAAATCTTGTAAAACTGTCTCTACTTTTCCCCGTAAAGTCCCGTCATCTAGGTACCAAATGTTGAATTAAGATTTTATTTTTTGAATGATTTAGTACTTTTATGCTTGACATAAAATTGTAAAATGTTGACATTCATATGCTCTTTATGTGCCTAAACTGAGTAAACGAAATTGATTCTTTGAAACCACATACACCACAAAAAAACCGCACGATTTTTCAAGTCTGTATTAAAGGTTAACTTTGAAGATTGGGCGTTTTCACATTGCACGATAACGACACACGATATCGTGTATAATATCGTGACGATATTGTAAGTAGCAGCAGTAACTTTAAGGTAAGAATTTAAATTAGTGTGGAGGTACAATACAAAAGAAACAAATAAACAAGAAGGAGAAATATACATACCTGTCGTGTCGTGTTTTTATAATAACACCGGTGTATCACCTCAAATTTAAAAAAATCTTCCCTGAACTTCTACGAATAGTTTAGGGTCAAAATTTGCCAAATTGGTCCTTTATCTCTCCTAAACGGCTGGACTGATTTTGAGGAAATTTAAAGCATGTGTTTAGGTTGATTTGAAGATGGTTTAAATTGACAATTAGACTCGGTGGCGCTGCTGTCCCGGTAAAATTTGTACGGCACCTACCGGGTCCAATTATAAATCTAAACAAAATACATACATACATATGGTCAGGCCTCTTTCCCATAGGGGTAGGCAGAGACTATGGAATTCCATTTGCTACGGTCCTGGCATACTTCTTTCGCTTCTTCCACTTTCATAACTATCTTCATGCACGCTCTCCGGTTCTGGGTGCTCTTGACCTGGCCTTTGGTCAAAACATCTCCGATTTGGTCGAAGTACGTTCGCCTAGGTCGACCCTTACCTGCCTGTCTATTCACGCCCGCCTTATATATCTGTTTCGTCAATCTTCTTTCATCCATCCTTTCTACGTGCCCGAACCATCTAAACATCCCTTTTTGTATCTTACTCACTACATCTTCTGATACACCGCAAAGTTCTCGTATCTCGCTGTTCCTCACTTTCTCAACCAATGTCACCCCAGTCATACTTCTCAAACTTCTCATTTCCACTGCATTTATTTTACTTTCATGCTTCTTCTGCCAAACCCAACATTCACTTCCATACATAAGTGTAGGGACCAGCACTCCTCTATGAACAGCCAGCCTAGCCCTCCGGGAAATCTTCTGACTGTTTATAAAGTTATGCAGAGCCCCCATTCACTTGATTTCCTGCCATAACTCTTCTTTCAATGTCGTCGTCACATCTTCCATGCCTTGTAAACTTGGACCCTAAATACACAAACTCTTACACTTGCTCCACTCTTTCTCCTTCAATAACAATCGCACAGTTCGACATACTTTCGTCTCGTTCAAATACCATTACTGTCGTCTTATTTGTGTTCACTTTCATTTCCTTCCTTTTCAAAGACTCATTCATAATATCAACCATCACCTGCAACTCCTCTGCCGATGACGCAAGTGCATCAGCATATAAGAGGCACTTGATGGTCAATTCATACATTCTTAAACCACACACACTCGCTTTCAGATCTTTCAGACAGTTATCTATGTATAGGTTAAACAGCATTGGTGACGCTACACAGCCCTGCCTGACGCCTCGTTCGATACCGAACCAGTCCGTTTAAGTCCCGTTTATGCGGACACAAGCACTGGAACCCTCATAAAGTGATTGCAGTGCTCGTATCAGATTGCTGCTTACTCCATACGTGGACAGCGCTGACCACAATTTGCTCCTCACCACTCTATCATAGGCCTTCTCAAAGTCTACAAAAGCGCAGTAGACCTTTTGTCTTTTTGCCAGGAGCTTTTCGGCAATTCTGCGAATCTAAAAAATCGGTGCTGTAGTTTTTGACTTTATCGCGAACAGACAGACGTTGCGGAGGATTTGTTTTATAATATTATTAGTGATTAAGATTTAGTGGGAATACCTTTGGTGTGGGACGCTACATGCGTTGACATTAGCACCTTCACACCTTCCAAGCACATCCGGATGTGCTGGCCCAAGAATAAGTATCGCCATCCAACGTGGCAACCTTCCCAGTCGGCAATGACGCGGAGGATTCTTTAAACAATATTTTGTAATGTAAATATTTTTAGTATATAATTCTTATTGTAAATAAGTAATGTAATAATGTACATCAGATTTAGTTAGTTGCCACAACTTTACTAAATATGACTATTTCTAAATACCTACTGTATTATTATAGTGTAGATCTAGATTGCAACTATTACAGCAGTGTTGTTTCATCCATTCTTGAGCAAATAGAGCACTATTTCAGGCGCCACGTCCACTCTAATTGTAATTGAGTGACAGTACTCGGCCACGGGCCGGTCGCTAGGTGTTGCAGCACAAAAAGGGAATAGTATTACGGCTGCATTCCCACAAATAGAAATAGAACTAAACCAGTGGTTGCCCATATCGTCGAATATTAGACGCAAGCATTAAATACATTATAGTTGATGGTTTCGATTGTCGGCATTTGGTGAAACTTATAGTAATACATGTTAACAAAAAACACTTGTACACCGTTTCACTTTTATTTAATATACAGGATTTAACCTGACCGGTTTCGCTTTATAGCATTATCAAAGGTTGTTGTTCACTTTGACAGCACATTGCACGGGAGTTACTCGGTTCGTCCGACGGCGGGGCGATCTGTGATAGAGGAGGAGAGACGACATCTCGTGGCTGATCTCGACCGAAACCTCGACAGTATCTCCCAATGGGGTGCCGAGAAACACAGGCGTGTGCATTTACAGCGAAAAAATCCCCTTTCCTTCCCCTACCCACTCTTCAGAATGCATTATTACCAATGAAGGACAATCTAGACATCCTTGGCATAGACTTTCGTCGAGAGCTCAATAACTCCAAAAACATTGAGAGATGTATTGGGCTAGCTTCGCGGAAACTAGGAATACTGAACAAGGTAAAGCGATTCTTTACACCGCACCAGAGGTGTCTGCTGTACAAAACGCAGATTAGACCCTGCGTTGAATACTGCTCTCACCTCTGGGACGGCTCCGCGAAGCATTTGCTGGACGCACTCGACGCTATGCAGCGACGCGCTGTTCGCATTATAGACTGTCCGGAGGTAACGGGAAGCCTTGAGCCACTAGCCCAGCGCCGAACAATTGCTTCCTTGGCCGCTTTCTACCGTATTTACCACGGTGACTGTTCTGAAGAACTCTTCAACCTGATCCCACCCTCTCCCTTCCGATCCCGAACAACTGTGTGTGGCGCCTGAAATACAGGACTATCTAGTTCAGGTGCAAATTACGTTTATAAGACTACCTATTTATAAAACATCTAGAAACATATAAATGTAAATAGGTATTATTATACCTACATACTTAAGTTACTAATGCACTAACTATGATGTAATAGCGCACAATTAAAATTAAGATTCTATGTAAAATTTTATTGTACAATTATTATTACGAAATAAATTTATTATTATTATTATTATTTCGTTTATTCGCTTATATTCTTATTTAATACATTTTTAAATAGATTTATAAAAAACACAAATACATTTAAAAATATAAAAAATAGTGACCCACCAATAGCGGAGTAGGACCCAAACTACCGGCGGTGGAGGCTAGAGACTGAGAAACCTCCTAACAATACGGCACGTGTCGAGGATAACAGCCTTCTGAATCTGACTCTTGATCCAACAATCTAACGAGAGTCTCTTGAGATGTTGATCGAGACTCTTCGCTATTAATCCATTTGCTGAAACGACCACCGGGACAATGATCGTCGAGTCTACGTCCCACATGGCGGTTATCTCGAAGGACAAATCAAGGTATTTACTAAGTTTGTCCTTCTCTGCCTTCACGAGATTTTCGTCATGCGGGACGGCGATATCGACGAGCACTGCCCGACGCTGGGTCCGATCAACCAACACGATATCGGGCCTATTGGCAACAATAGTCCTGTCCGTGATGATTGATCGGTCCCAGTAGAGCAATGCACGACCATTCTCAAGAACTGACACTAGTGTGTACTTATAGTACGGTACTTCAAACTCAATAAGGCCATATTGAAGAGCAAGTTGCTGGTGGATGATCCTGGCTACTTGATTGTGCCTATGCAAGTACTCGGTGTTAGCAAGATACGAACAACCGGAAATAATATGGCGAAGTGATTCACCAGGATGGTGGCATGCTCGACAAATGTCGACCGTACCGTCCTTCATGATGTATTTCCGATAGTTGTTCGTCTTGATAACCTCATCTGCAATTGCACAGGCAAAACCTTCAGTTTCCCCAAAGAGGTCCCCAAAACGCAGCCAGTTCACCGAAGCGAGCAGGTCTACGTCGGGTCCTGTTAAGACCCGGTAGAACCGCCCATGTAGCTCCTTACTCTTCCATACGTCCCTACGGTCTTCAGTACCTAGCACCTTTGGTTTACGCCAGTTCTCGTTAGCCAAGGAAAGAGGTGTCAGGCCCTTGTCAACCATCACGATATCGCAATGAATGTCACACCCATTCTGTAATCTCTCAGACTGCACACTTCACGGTTGTGGAGGTTCTTGGCATTTAAAAAGCTTCGACCCCCCCACTTCCGTGGAATGTACAGTCTCATGACAGAAGAACGTGGGTGTAACATTCGATGCAATGTCAGTTGTTGACGGACTCGCCTATCCAGGGCGTCTAGTTCCGTTTGAGTCCACCTAAGTATGCCAAAGGAGTATAACAATAAAGGTATAACCCAACCGTTGAAAGCCCGCATTTTGTTACCACCGGACAAAGAACTGTTAAGAACTTTTGTCAGGCGGCCAAAAAAACGGTCTTTCACCGATTTCTTAATATCCTCCACCGCTATACCCAATGACTCTGACATACCTAGGTATTTGTATGTTTCGGTCTCGGAGAGAGATCTGAGAGTTATTATCTCAGAAAGTTGTAAATTCGGTGAATTTACAACCTTCCCCCGTTGTACATGCATAACCGCACACTTATTAACACCGAACTCCATCTTAATGGCATTACTAAAAACTTCCGTAGTTTTTAATAATGTTACTAAATCTTGGTGCTTCAGTGTGAACAGTTTGAGGTCATCCATGTACATCAGGTGAGAAATAACCTCACCTCCTCTACGAAACCGATAGCCTAGCCCTGAATCTTTCAGCAATGTGCTAAGTGGATTCAGTGCTAAACAAAACCACAATGGACTCAAACTGTCGCCCTGGAATATACCACGCTCTATCCTTATCAAGCCTTGCGGGTCAGAGGCGTGCCCACCATTACCTGGATGACGAAGTACTGTGGTCCACTGCCCCATACACGAGACTAAGAAGGATTTAAGAGTCGGATTAATTTTATACAACTCTAAAATCCTCCTCAGCCATGAATGTGGCACCGAATCATAGGCCTTCTTGTAGTCAATCCAGGCAGTAGAGAGGGCGCCCTTAATCAGCTTGACTTGTTGGCTAATGGCCATATCAATGAGGAGTAGCTCCTTAGTACCACGAGACCCAGCCCTACATCCATTCTGAGCGTTATCTAAGATATTATTAGATACTATGTGCGAGTTTATTTTACTTCTCAGAATAGATGTAAGGAGCTTGTAGATGGTAGGTAAGCAAGTGATGGGTCTATAGTTTTTAGGTTCCGTGGTACTACCTGATTTATGGAGCAGGAAGGTGATGCCAGTGGTCATGAAAGCGGGTAAGGAACCAGACTCAAGGGCTTCTTGATACTGTGTTGCCAAGCGTTCATGCGAGCTCTGAACCCACTTTATCCAAAAGTTGTGCAATCCATCCGGCCCAGGACTTTCCCAGTTCGGGGCCGTACGAATTGCACAACTAACGTCTTCGGAGTCTATGGTAATAGACTCCATGGGTTCGATGATACTGCATTCACGCTCGACGACACGGATCCAGTCGCCCTCCGAATGTTCGACGGGCACCGACCATATGTCACGCCAGAATTGATTCATGGTGTGAGCATTTGGCAGTTGTCCGTCGCTCAAACGTTGTCCAGTTCCCTCCCACTCTCGGTACACCTTCCTTTGGTCACTTTGGAATATGCGATTCTGCCAGTATCTATTTACACGCTCTCTATAACGACGGATACGGCTTGCCCATGCATACACTTTCTGTTTCAGAAAGTCAATACGTTCCGTGACATTGGCTAAGTATTGCTGGGGACGAATGCCGGTCCCAGCAAATGCCTGAGTCACGAAACGCATGACCCGGGGACGACTATTACCCCGGCTGAAAGAGATAAGCTTTGCAATGAGAGTCCTAAATGTGCCGATACGTTGCTCGATTCTTGCCTGCCATACGGGAACACCATCCGGTCGCGGTGCACGGTTAACTTCGGGGAATTTAACGCGTGCAACTCGACAAGCGGCAATAGCTCCACAGTAAAGAATCGAGTGAGTATCAAGCAAATCACTGCTAGTCCGTAAGTACGGCTCTAGCAATGCATTCAGGGCTCCCATCAACGCCAGATTTCGTTTATGCATTGGCAAGCGTGGTAGCCGCGGTCTAGAATTAGGTATAAACCTATACTGCGAGATCACATCTTCCAAAGTACTCCTCAATTGCTCGCTTACCTGGATAGATGTATCACTCGTATCATTTCCCGCGTTGGGTGCGGACTCTGCTAACGTCGCACTTGTAGCAACCGTCTGTGTCACAGGTGACGGTGCTCTCGTTGACACTGCAGCTGTACGAGTAGATAATACTTCCAGGCGTAGTCGATCAAGCACAGATTGATCCAACAACTTACATCGTTGGATAGCCCGCACTTGATCCGATAGTCGTTGGACGGCAACAGTCATTGTTGGTTCAAGAGCCTGAAACAAAGGAAGCATCCTTGAACGGTACGCAGTCAGGTTGGTTTCCCCATCTGTAGCCTCATAATATGCCCGCATGACGTTTTCATTGATGGATGAAGTCCATCGCATGCGGTGCACAATACCACCAGTAGTGGGGACCCTACTCGAAGCTGGTAGGCTTCGGGGCCCCAAACTGCTCGGTGGCCGGCCTCTCCCTCGCCGGCGTACAGGTGTTGGCGACGTCGGCGGAGAGAAATACTCGTCACTTGAAGAGCTCGACGCCTCAGCGAGCACCTGTGTCAGCGATGTGCGGTCCGGTGCCTGCGAGGCGGAGTTTAGTGACGAGTCCGGGGGTGTTATTTGCGCATTTCTGCTTCTGGCTCTGGTTTGCAACTCACAATCACTTCATATTGTTTGGCCATAATATTGAATGTGATGTTGATATTTTTGAATTCATTGAATGACATGTGTCAAATCTTCGTTGCATATTTTGTAGACTATGTTTATTGTTCTAAAGTTCTAAAATATTATAAAATCCTTTATGTATTGACTTTTTGCTGATATTATTATGAATTCTGAAGTAATTGTATAAATTTAGGTAATAATATATAAATAAAAATATTAAAATATTTTAAGAATGAAAATGATGTATGAGACGTTCAGAGTTGCCAGTTTATTATTATTATTATTAACTGTGATGGTGGCCTTGGGACGCCCTGCCTGCGCACGTGTTTCCTCCAACATATAAACCTGGGTTCTTTAAGCGAAGCGTGAAGAGGCACATTACTGGGTCGTCAAGTTGAGGGCCACTCTCTATAGTATTCCTGTGTACTGTGAGAGTCACCCTCAATTGCCAGACGTCGCCTCAGCTTACCATCGGCGGAGACGAATTAATTATTAATTATTAATTATTTATTTATTATTAATTATTAATTGCCTACAAACGAATTACCAACTTTATGAAGTCTAATTTTTGTCATTGCCAGTTTATTTTTATTTCTTGTATTAAAATTATGGTTATCGGATTTTTTTTGAAGAGATCTATGTTCTTCCGTACATATACGATGTTGTCGTAAACATATTGAGAAGCAACTGTTAAAATATTAATTTCTTTAAATAGTTCTTTCAGCGAGTAACGGGGTCTGAGTCTATAGATTGCTCGTATATCTCGTTTCTGTAATATGAATATTGGCTCAATATGCGCAGCTGAGCCCCACAGCAGAAGACCATACGACATAACGCTATGAAAGTAGCTAAGATAAACTAATCGTGCCGTTTTTTCGTCAGTCAGTGACCTTATCTTTCTAACCGCATAGGCAGCTGAGCTAAGTCTTCCTGCCAAGGCTGTGATATGAGGACCCCATTGTAGTTTACTATCTAGAGAAATTTATACACAAAAAAATTTTAATTCAATCAAAAAAAATATTTAATCTAAGGGTGGGTAAAGACGAGCTTCTTGACCGAAGGGAGCAGGTGTTTTGTAATCATACATTTTACCCCAGAATCAAGAACCTTTCTAATATTCATCTCAACAACAGCGAGGTGTCCCTTTTAAATAAAGGCTTAAAATACTCCATACCTAAATCAATTAACTATAAAAAATCTTTAGAACCTTTGACAGTGGATGCGGAGGTGGCAATCATTAGAAATAAGGGTGACATAATGTTAAAGGCATTGGTGGCACAAAAAATTGATTCTGTTAGTTTGTCTTGTACTTTTAACTCCGAATTGGCTGTACAAAAGTCGATTGGCAACAAACTTAGTGATGGGTATGTGGTTTTGAGCAAAGCTGATAAGGTGTTGCCCTTATCAACTTTGCTCAGCCGTGGTTTTGATCCCTAGGGTGGACTACATAGCAAGGGTCAATGACATCATTTTATCTGATGATTTTCAACACATAACCTTCAATCCTACAGCTAAGTTCCAGGCAGAACTAAAGCTTGCTATAAAATCCACGACTTACTTATTCCCTGAGAATTCTTCGTTGCATAAAACTTTGATAAACATGAATCCTCGTTGTCCGTTGTTTTACGGCCTTCCAAAAATACACAAGGAAGGTTGCCCGATTAGACCTGTTGTCGCATACAGGGGTGCTCCAGCATACAATTTGTCGAAGTTTTTGAACACAATCATTAAAGAAGCAATAGATTTTAACCCAAAATTTGCTTTAAAAAATAGTACTGACCTCATAAATAAAATCAAAAATATAAAGTTACCGTCCAATGCTCAACTCGTGTCTTTGGACGTGAAAAGTTTGTTCACGAACGTACCGTACAATGAAGTCTTAGATATTTTAAAACACACATTAACAATCAAAAGGATCAATTTTAATAAAATAGAAGAAATTTATAACCTAACAAGATTGTGTATGACACAGAATTATTTTCAGTTTAACAACAATTTTTTTCTGCAAAAAAGTGGTTTATCGATGGGGTCGCCACTGAGCCCGTTAATAGCTGAAATATTTATGGAGGCGTTCAAGACTAACCACATAGTTGGGAACGTCCATGTCTTGTACTACTTTAGATACGAGGATGACATTATCATCTGCTGGACAGGAACAAAGCGTCAACTCAGCGTCCTCGTCTCTAAGTTGAATTCAGTACACCCTAGAATTGATTTTTCGTTAGAGGAGGAGTCAGATTCCACTCTCAATTTCTTAGACCTTTCAATTACTAGGAGGAATGGTATTCATGAGTTTCGTATCTATAGGAAACCAACATGTACAGACACAGTTATCCCTTACTCATCCAATCACCCATGGCAACATAAAATGGCAGCTTTCCACAGTTTACTGAGCAGGTTACTGACGGTACCGTTGAGCCCACAGGCATTTAATAAGGAATTGTCTATCATTTGTTATATAGCACACAGTAATGGCTATAACGTAGGAATGGTCCACTCATTATTAAATAAAAAACGCAGAAATGCTAGTTTTCATTTATTACATCCAACTCAAGATCCACCTAGGAAGTACACTGCCTGTTTGCCGTTCGTGGGTCCCGTCTCGTTGAGTATAGCTAAGATCATGAGAGAAAATAGGATATTCGCGGCTTTTAGAACACAGAACACCTTGAGGGAGCTGTGTAATGGCAAGGACTCGGTGTCGGTTTCACGCAGATCGGGTGTTTATTTGTTGAGCTGTGATGGATGTGATATGAAGTATGTGGGGCACACTGGCAGGTCCTTTGAGATCAGATACAAGGAGCATATGGCGGCGTTCCGCGACGGTTGTCCCGAGAAGTCCCTCTTCGCGAAGTACCTCCTTGACACTGGTCATCCCTTGAACAATAGTAACACCTTTAAAGTTTTACGCTTATGTGAGAAAGGGTTCAAGCTGAGTGTTTGGGAAAGGCTAGAAATAGTTAGAAGAGATGCGGACACCTTACTCAATGAACAAATAGATTTTCACACGTCTCCCTTACTAAATCTGTTTGTGAACAGACAGACACATTAGTTGGTTGTTGGTTTGTATGTGTCATTTGGCATTTCTACACAATTTATTAAAATTAAGAAGATAAAGTCTTGTATTTGGTGAATACCTATTTTTGGAACTTAGTTAGCATGATATGAGGTTTCTACCCACGTTAGTTATTGTGAAAAATCCTACATCGCGATAATGAAATTTGCACACGTTTACTTATAAGCAAATATGTTCTAACCACAAATTTTGCTGTTCTCCCTGAGAGTCTTGATAATGCCTCGTTTAGAGGCGAAACAATTGTCGACGTTTTGTTGTCTTTTTTAATTCTGCGGAAAAGTAAAATACAAAAAAAATAAAAATAAAAATAAAAATACCAATAAAAAAAAATAATAATAATAATAATAATAAAAAAATAATAATAATAATAATAAATTAAAATAATAATATGATAAATAATATAATAATAATAATAATAACGGATTAATAGCGAAGAGTCTCGATCAACATCTCAAGAGACTCGTTAGATTGTTGGATCAAGAGTCAGATTCAGAAGGCTGTTATCCTCGACACGTGCCGTATTGTTAGGAGGTTTCTTAGTCTGTAGCCTCCACCGCCGGTAGTTTGGGTCCTACTCCGCTACTGGTGGGTCACTATTTTTTATATTTTTAAATATATTTGTTTCTTTTTCTTATAAATGTATTTAAAAATGTATAAAATAAGAATGTAAAGGAATAAACGAAATAATAATAAATAAAAATACAATGCAATATTTCCGAAAGGGTATTATTTACATCGTCAAGTGCTACTTTCTGTCTATCACTTTTAAAAATTAATGTTGTGTCATCAGCAAATAATACTACTTCACAAAGATTTTTAGTGAAATAAGGAAGATCGTTTACGTATATTAAGAATAAAAGGAGTCCTAATATCGAGCCCTTTTTTTTTTTTTTTTTTTTTTTTTTTTTTTTTTTTTTTTTTTTTTTTTTTTTTAGTTCCGCGACCAAGGCCGCGGCCGCTCTAACGTCCGTTGCCGGGCGTCTCTGGTTACAAGCAGAACGTATTTCCAGTGGCGCCCGGCGGTAATATCGAGCCCTGGGGTACTCCCATGACTAATGAGGCGCCAGAAGAGTCGGTGCCATTAATGTTTACTTTTTATACAGTACCAGTGAAGTAAGACTCAAGTAAGCCAAGTGAGCTGTTCGAAACACCATAATAACCTAATTTCAATAACAAAGTCTAAGAATGATATTTACACACCACCCATAAGTGGTAGAATGTAGTCGGGACTGTTATAAGTATAAGATCACAATATTGTTAAACCTGCATTTGAGTTAATAAGATAAATAAATAAATAAAAAGAATGTGTTAAGCTATTTATTGGAATTATAGGCTGACCCTCCAATTTAAAAGTGAATAGATGAGATGATAAACTTTGAAATAAATATGCCTACATACATATTTATAACCAAGCAGGTAAAGTTTGATTTCCCGATGATACAGGCAGAGGCATTATAAATTATACATTACATATTAAATAATTTGTAGTGTAAGGACTTTTTTCTTTTTATTAATCCGCGCCCCAAAGCCGCGGACGCCTCTATGTCCATTGCCAGTGCCTCTGGTGCGCACTCGAGAGTTAACAGTGAAACCGGCGAACTTCGGCAACTTACGTGGCTCTGTCACGTAGTTGGGTCGGGTGCTATCCCGCATCTTTGGGGTCGGGTTTTATCCCGCGTCAGTGAGTGAATCTGCCACGGCCGCGTTCCATCTACTCGCACTGGAGCCCAGACTTTAGACAAGGTCTTGGCACGGACTCGCCCACCCTGAGCACTCTACCAACGTATGGAGTGCGGTGTCTTCGCCGGAGGCCTCGCAATGTTGACACTGGGGTGTGACCTCACGATGGATGCGAAACAGATACTTACCATCAACATCTGCCCGGTAATGATCTGCGACGCGGGATAAGTGAGGATGCCGCCACTCGTCCATGATCGCTCGTCTCATGGCCGCGATGGTGGTGGTCCCCACTTTGGTTGCTAAAGTCGCACACTCCATGTTTTCATGAGATCCTGGTAGACTTTTTTTTTTTTTTTTTTATATTTATGTCGACAAATTGACGCCACCCGCCTGATGGTAAGCTGAGGCGACGTTTGGCAATTGAGGGCGACTCTCACAGTACACAGGAATACTATAGAGAGTGGCCCTCAACTTGACGACCCAGTAATGTGCCTCTTCACGCTTCGCTTAAAGAGCCCAGGGTTATATGTTGGAGGAAACACGTGCGCAGGCAGGGCGTTCCAAGCCACCATCGTTCGGCAGAGAAACGATCGTTTAAAACGCTCGGTTCTCGCGAAGACGGTTTCCACGGTATGAGGGTGACATCTCTGCCCGGCACGCGTTGTTCGGGATCGGAAGGGAGAGGGTGGGATCAGGTTGAAGAGCTCTTCAGAACACTCACCGTGGTAAATACGGTAGAACGCGGCCAAGGAAGCAATTGTTCGGCGCTGGGCTAGCGGCTCAAGGCTTCCTGTTACCTCCGGACAGTCTATAATGCGAACAGCGCGTCGCTGCATAGCGTCGAGTGCGTCCAGCAAATACTTCGCGGAGCCGTCCCAGAGGTGAGAGCAGTATTCAACGCAGGGTCTATCTGCGTTTTGTACAGCAGACACCTCTGGTGCGGTGTAAAGAATCGCTTTACCTTGTTCAGTGTTCCTAGTTTCCGCGAAGCTAGCCCAATACATCTCTCAATGTATTTTGTGTTATTGAGCTCTCGACGAACGTCTATGCCAGAATGTCTAGATTGTCCTTCATTGGTAATATTGCGTTCTGAAGAGTGGGTAGGGGAAGGAAAGGGGATTTTTTCGCTGTAAATGCACACGCCTGTGTTTTGTGGGCATTGAACTCGACCAAGTTCTCGGCACCCCATTGGGAGATACTGTCGAGGTTTCGGTCGAGATCACCCACGAGATGTCGTCTCTCCTCCTCTATCACAGATCGCCCCGCCGTCGGACGAACCGAGTAACTCCCGTGCAATGTACTGTCATCTGCATAGCAATGAATGTTCCCGAGGGAAAGCATATCATTGATATGCAGAAGAAAGAGAGTTGGTGACAGTACGGACCCCTGCGGTACCCCGGCATTCACTTGCAAGAAGCGAGAAGCCTGGCCATCGCAGAGGACCCGCACTCGGCGCTCGTTTAAAAAACTGGCAATCCAGCTGCACAGTTGAGGAGATAGACCATATGCCGGAAGCTTGGAAAGGAGCGAAGCATGCCAGACCCTATCGAAAGCTTTGGCAATGTCCAGGCTAATAGCCAAGGACTCGCCGAACTTTTCCATAGCCTCACCCCATACATGCGTGACGAATGCCAGGAGGTCACCCGTTGATCGTTTTGGCCTGAAGCCATATTGCCGATCATTGATTAGCGAGTGATCCTCCAGGTATCGCATGAGCTGCTTATTAATAAGAAGCTCGAGCACCTTGCAAATGACTGAGGTGACAGCTATGGGTCGATAGTTGCCTGGATCGGATCGATCCCCTTTCTTGGGGATCGGTTGTACGTTCGCCTCCTTCCAGGCCTCCGGCACGAGGCCTGTAGAGTATGACAGGCGGTACAGACGCGTTAATACTGGAGATAACTCAGCAGCACATTTTCGTAGCACCATTGCCGGAATGCCGTCAGGGCCACTGGCTTTCCGCGTGTCGAGTGACCGCAGCACTGCCCGTACATCACATTGCCTGATAACAATATCAGGCATAGTGTGGCCACAGTTGGCGATGGCGGGGGGCTGCAGGCCACGGTCATCGACCCGGGAATTAGCCGCAAAGAGGTCTGCGAGCATGACCGCCTTCTCTTGGGCTTTGTGAGCCAGTGATCCATCAGGAAAACGCAGTGGTGGCAGCGAGGGTTGACAAAAATTTGACCGTACGGCTTTGGCCAGCTGCCAGTATCCACGGCTGCCCGTGGGATGGGATGTGAGCTCCTGACCAAGCCGCGCGACGCGCTGGGCATCCGCTCTCTTGCTGAACCTAGTGGCCCGATTGTACGCTGCTTTGAGGCGGTTCACGTTCGGGTCACGTGCCGCCCGAGCCCTGACCCAGGCGCGATATGCCGACTGTTTTTTCTGGACAGCCTCGGCACATTCACGCCCGAACCAGGGGCGAGCTTTGCGGATGCTGGCGACATCAGTGAAAGGGATATAATATTCTATCCCTAGACTGATCTCGCCAGCAATGGCAGCAGCGCTATCCGAAGGCGCCTTCCCTACAAAGCAGCGCTGGCTCCACGGGACGGACGCAAAGTAATCGCGGAGACCGTCCCAGTCTGCCGACGAGTAGTGCCATAGTCGTCGAGTCATTTGTTCAGCACGAGCAGGCGGTGGCACTTGGAAGCTGGCGTGCACCACACAGTGGTCGGAAGTGCCCAGTGGGGCGCGTACCGACACACTGTACTCGGCTGGGCGACTCGTCAGCAGTAGATCCAGCAAGGCGGGCGTGTGGTCTGACCTGTCAGGTATCCGGGTGATACCCCGTACCATCTGGGTCAGAACGTGGGAGAGAGCGAATGCATGGGCGGTTCGTCCCGCATGATCGGTCCTAAGGGACCCCAGCCACTCAACGTGATGACCGTTAAAGTCCCCCAAGAAAACCAGGTCAGCGTTCGGGAACCGCACCTGCGCATCGTCAGCCATCTCGCTGAGGTATTCGAAAAGCCTTGTTGTCCCAGTGTCCCCTGTGTGGGAGCGGTAGACGCACACATAGATCTGGCTCATGGAGCCATGATCCACGTGCAGCCAAAGGACGGAGTAGGAGGGGTTCTCCAGACAGCGCAACCGGCGGCAGCAAACATCCGCCCTAACGAACACGCACACCCCGGCTTTATCGCGGAATTGTTCCATAATGATATAGCCCGGGTAACAGAGGTACGACGTGTCGTCAGGGCGTATCTGTGTCTCCGTTAGGAACATCACAGAAGGCCGTGCCGACTCCAGGTGATGGTGGACGGTATCGAGGTTTGCATGGAGTCCGCGGATATTCGCGAACTCCACCTCAAACGAAGTCAACTTTCTTGGACTTCTATTTATATATTCAATTAAGTATATAACTCAAATAAGTTTGTTTATCAGTCGTCTAGATCCCATAGCACAAGCTTATATTAGCCTAATTTGGGTTATATGAAGTTGTGTGAGAATGTCCATGTATTTATTTAAGTATTTATTTTGGTATTAAAAATGATTTTGCACCCTTTTATGCCGTCGATGTAAATAATGTGTAAAGGTTGTTTCCTTATAATGGACCACCTTGGAAGTATCTCCTTCTGACCAAAAAAGTATTTAAATCGGTTAATAAACGACGAAGTTGTCTGTGAACAAACATAAATAAAAAAATATACGGTTATGTAAAAAAAATGTACTGAATGTGGTACTTAAAAGAAAAAAGAAACGTTCAGAAATTTTCGCATTTTCACTTCAATACCTTTCACTGCACTACCTAATTAAAAAAATTATCACAAGGTTATTAAGGTACCTTTTTTTCGATTTAATAGTTAAAAAACTCTATATTACTATAAAATATAATCTATGCTTTTGTACATTGCTTAACAGCGCCACCTAGCATGTCTTTTTGGAACTAAGTAAAAGTTTAAAATGGTTTTAACCTATGTTGCTGAATAGTTTCACCATTGTCCGGTAGATGCCACTTTACGAAAATGTAGAGTTTTCATTTCGAGTTTAGGACGTTAGTTAATGATTTTAGGGTTCCCTATTAAACCCACCCTAAGCCTCCGCTGTCCGTCAATTCCTGCTTCTGTTCTCGCTGTGACAAAAAATACTAAAAAAAGGCAAGGGACAGTTAGTTGGACCACAGATATATATTTCTGGTTGTTTTTAAGGTTTATTTAACTAAAGGGTAAAACGTAACTTAAGCTCCGCTGTCCGTCTGTCCGTCGGTCTGTATGGGATCTTACAAAATTCGTGAGATATCTGGTGGTACGTTAAATTCCGTGTAACGTAGATAATAATTAATATCCGTGGTTTTGAGAAATTGAACAAATAATGACAGAAGTAGATTATTAACGTCTCGCAAACCATCTTTAAAAAATAGTAGATTGTTAACCAAGGGATGAAAGCAGAAATGGGTGTTTTCACCCTAATTACACATTTTACTTTTTACGAGGAAAGCAAATAAAAGTAAAATGAATAAAAATTATGACAATAGAGATTGATCGCGTATCAATATATCAATATTGAACGTACCGCCTTACTTTTAAATTTTGTTTTTCATTCTAACATGGTCTTTTGATTATACCGCCTTTCCATTGGTTTTATTTTCCATACAAAATAGTCTTCAGTTATTAAATATCTTCAGTTAATTCTTTTTACGCCATACTTTTTTAAATCGCAATATAGATTTTTTTTGATATATACGACGTGTTACGGCGGTGGGCGGTTTAGTCAGGTTTAGTTGGAGTCTCAAATAATATAATAATAACTTTTTTTACCGTAAAATACTCGGTATTTTAAGGTATAACTGTCCAAATAATTATTGTTTGTGCTACGAGTATTTAAGTTTTATTTTATTGTAACTCAACTCTTTTTTGTTTATGACCATTTAATAAACCAGAATGTTGTATTGACTTAATCGAACTGTAGGCTGTATACTTTATTGCCATCGCCTCAAGAAGTGCTGTTTTTTTTTTATTTTTCCGCCTTAGTACCGAAATATACCACTTTCAACCCGCATATCAGGTAAGCAATGACTCGCTTTCATAGCATGAGAGATGAAAATATTTTATGTACGTGGATGTAAGAGTTCTTTAATTTAGTACATATAAAACAAAGTCGCTTCCTCTATCTGTCTACAACGCAACGGATTTTGATACGGTTTTGACCAATTGATAAAGTAGTTCTCGAGGGAGGTTTTAGTATTGGTCAAGAGGAGGAGTCCGCGGGAGTCCGTCAGTTAAATAATGTTTATTATATGATAAATATACAACCTATTGAAAATTAATGGTCCACGGGTTCTTACTGGATTTGGAATTGTACCTAGGTATATACCTACTAAACACATCTATTTCGCGACGAATTAGTAAATATACAAGTCTACTGCAAAGTTTACCTACTTAATTATAGTTCATATTTTGTTGTACTTTTGATTGAAACTCAAATTCAAATATATGTATTTAATGGTAGATTGTTAACACCTCTCGGTTATGGCCAGCTCGGCGCATATGTCGTGCGGCAATTATTTGGGGTCGGCGCAACAAGTCTTTCTCCTCCACACATCCTTGTCAGACGTCATCTCTTCAGTCACTCCTCTCCTTGTCGTATCCTCTTTCACACATTCCATTCATCTTTTCTTTGGCCTACCTCTACTTCTTAAACCCTCTACAATCAAACTTTGCACCTTTCTAACGACATTGCTTACCTCTCTTCTCATAACATGTCCATACCATGACGGCCGCTCGCTTCTCAATTTTTCATTCACTGGTGCAACTTTCAAACTTCCTCTAATATACTCGTTCCTTACCCTATCCATCCTTGTTACACCACACATCCATCTTAACATTCGCATCTCCGCTACATGCAATTGTCATTCATCCGTCGCTTTTAAGGCCAAACTTGACAGTCCATACAGGACGGCAGGTCTGACGAGTCTTGTAAATTTTCCCTTTAAGTGTAGGGGGAAATAGAGGGTCGCAAATAGTGCCTTTGACCTACCGCCTTTTCACCCAACCTGCGTCAATTCTGTGCTTCAATGTATGATCGATTTCTCCATCATCCTGGATAAGAGAGCCGAGGTACCGGAAACTGGAGCAAACTGGTATCTGTGCGCCCGTCTAGCACTATGGGTGTAGAACTGGAGAGACCGCCGAAATCAGAGAACATTGTACTCAGTTTTGGTTCTACGGATTTTCAAGCCTACACTCTCCAGTTTACACTGCCTATTTTCCAATCTACTCAGTACCTCAGGCCCCTCTTCACCGACGAGTACAATGTCATCGGCAAATACCATACACCAGGGTGTCTCCTCCTGTATCTCCGATGTCAAAGCATCCATTATCAACAGGAAGAGATATGGGCTTAGCGCCGAACCCTAACGCCACACTGAACTCGTCGGTATTGCCAGCAGTGGTTCGTACGTAGGTTTTCGATCGACAATACATCGCACAGATTAACTCTAAATACTTCCCAGGCACACCTTTCTCTATCAAGGCCCACCACAAAACCGTTCTGGGTATCCGGTCGTATGCCTTCTCGAGATCTACAAACACCATGTGCAACTTTTTATGTGCACGCCTATATTTTTCACACAGCTGGCGGAGTGCAAATATGGCATCTGTTGTCCCGCGACCAGGCATAAACCCGAACTGGTTTTGGGTAATCTCGCACTCGTTCACATCGGGTCGTCACTTCATACAACAACTTATTGAAAAATAAGGTCAGCATCTCCATCTTCTTCCAATATCTTCCACGCTTCCACTGGAGTAACGTCGGGCCCTACGGCTTTCCCATTCTTCATATTTCGTACCGCTTTTCTTATTTCATCTCTATCAATCTCCTTCACTAAACCTACATTCACTCGTCCCTCTTCTAAATTTCCACTCCATGCATTCTCTTCATTCATAAGGTTACACCCCCACCACCAAAATACACCTTCCAACGATTTTTTACTTCATCTTCTATTATTAAAATCTTACCCTTTTCATCTTTTATACATCTTACATGTCTTACGTCTTTCGTTCTATCATCTCTGTCTTTCGCTAAGCGGTAGATTTCTTTTTTTTTTACACATAGCGGTAGACGAAGGTGCTCGAGCTTCTTATTAATAAGCAGCTCATGCGATACCTGGAGGATCACTCGCTAATCAATGATCGGCAATATGGCTTCAGGCCAAAACGATCAACGGGTGACCTCCTGGAATTCGTCACGCATGTATGGGGTGAGGCTATGGAAAAGTTCGGCGAGTCCTTGGCTATTAGCCTGGACATCGCCAAAGCTTTCGATAGGGTCTGGCATGCTTCGCTCCTTTCCAAGCTTCCGGCATATGGTCTATCTCCTCAACTGTGCAGCTGGATTGCCAGTTTTTTAAACGAGCGCCGAGTGCGGGTCCTCTGCGATGGCCAGGCTTCTCGCTTCTTGCAAGTGAATGCCGGGGTACCGCAGGGGTCCGTACTGTCACCAACTCTCTTTCTTCTGCATATCAATGATATGCTTTCCCTCGGGAACATTCATTGCTATGCAGATGACAGTACATTGCACGGGAGTTACTCGGTTCATCCGACGGCGGGGTGATCTGTGATAGAGGAGGAGAGACGACATCTCGTGGGTGATCTCGACCGAAACCTCGACAGTATCTCCCAATGGGGTGCCGAGAACTTGGTCGAGTTCAATGCCCACAAAACACAGGCGTGTGCATTTACAGCAAAAAAATCCCCTTTCCTTCCCCTACCCACTCTTCAGAATGCAATATTACCAATGAAGGACAATCTAGACATCCTTGGCATAGACGTTCGTCGAGAGCTCAATAACACAAAATACATTGAGAGATGTATTGGGCTAGCTTCGCGGAAACTAGGAATACTGAACAAGGTAAAGCGATTCTTTACACCGCACCAGAGGTGTCTGCTGTACAAAACGCAGATTAGACCCTGCGTTGAATACTGCTCTCACCTCTGGGACGGCTCCGCGAAGTATTTGCTGGACGCACTCGACGCTATGCAGCGACGCGCTGTTCGCATTATAGACTGTCCGGAGGTAACGGGAAGCCTTGAGCCGCTAGCCCAGCGCCGAACAATTGCTTCCTTGGCCGCGTTCTACCGTATTTACCACGGTGAGTGTTCTGAAGAGCTCTTCAACCTGATCCCACCCTCTCCCTTCCGATCCCGAACAACGCGTGCCGGGCAGAGATGTCACCCTCATACCGTGGAAACCGTCTTCGCGAGAACCGAGCGTTTTAAACGATCGTTTCTCTGCCGAACGATGGTGGCTTGGAACGCCCTGCCTGCGCACGTGTTTCCTCCAACATATAACCCTGGGCTCTTTAAGCGAAGCGTGAAGAGGCACATTACAGGGTCGTCAAGTTGAGGGCCACTCTCTATAGTATTCCTGTGTACTGTGAGAGTCGCCCTCAATTGCCAGACGTCGCCTCAGCTTACCATCAGGCGAGTGGCGTCAATTTGTCGACCTAAATATAAAAAAAAAAAAAAAAAAAAAAAAAGACGTCGCGTAGCGTCTCTAGCGGGAGCCAGTGGAACGCGGCCGTTGCCTTCTGCGAGCAGGTTATGACCGTGAAGGAGGCGGCCGGTTGGTTGAGGGAGCATACCCTCCCCGCTGAGTTCCAAAGTGTGCGGCGGGGGCGCCGCAGACGTGACTACGCCAAGGAACATCGACCTCCATGATCGAGGCCTGAAGACGACCCACCGTCCTTACAGAAGCAGGCTAGAAACACTGCATGCTGTGGGGCTTAACCCCACGCACGCGTTCACTCACTGACGCGGGATAAAACCCGATCCCAAAAATGCAGGGTAACACCCATCCACCACGCAGCGGCCACACAGGTGGCCATGGTCCGCCGGGCCCCACTGGGAATTCTTCTAGTTCTTACCTCAGAGGCTCACGGCAATGGACGTATGTCTGGCTGCGGCCTAGGACACGGAGTAAAAAAAATTGGTGTTTTTACACGACTTACACACTGTACCTACTTTTTTGACTGCTTCGGTGGTTTGGTCGGTAGTGCATTCGACGCCGGAGTTTCGGGTTCAATTCCCGGTCGGGACAAAGTTTGTGTGAAGACAGATACGTTTGCACCGAAGTCTGGATGTTTCCTATGTATAATTGAGCGGAGCGAAGCGTAGCGTTTGTGTGCCAACTCCTCCGAAACGGCTCCACCGATTTTGACCAAATTTGATATGCTGGTCGACATCATACTATATCTCAGAAATCATGAAAATAGAGCATAAAAAAAATTAAGGAAATTTGCTCCGCTCAACATTTGCAATTAGTAGCATGCATTGCATACCTAGTATGTATGGATTTACAAAATAAATGTATATAAGTATTTATATCAGTTAATCTAGTACTCGTATCACAAGCTCTGCTTAGTTTGAGACTAGATGGCGTTGTGTGAATTGTCCTAACATATTTATTTAGCGGAGCGAAGCGTAGCGTATCTTAGACGACAAGTGTAAATCGTTTGTGTGCCAACTCCTCCGAAACGGCTTGACCGATTTTGACCAAATTTGGCATGCTGGTCGACATCATACCCGGGAGTGCATATCTCTGAAATCATGAAAATAGAGCTGACCACGGAGGAATAATCACCGAAAATTTCCTGTACATCACCGAAAAACAGATTAAATGGTTGCCATAGAAACACGTGCGTCAACAATGAAAATATATTTTTATTTCACTCGATTAATTATTATTAATTTAAGTGTTCGATTCTGATTCTGATATGTAATAAAAACATTTGCTCCGCTCAACATTTGCAATTAGCAGCATGCATTGCATACCTAGTATACATGGGGCACACTAAAATTTTTACACTTCTAGCTAATCGGAACTATTTGAATTTCGAAAGTTAAATTTTTTTAAACGTTGCAACCTTCTTAGTAATAAAAAAATTGGCGGGAAATCTTTGTCAATTGTTTTTTATCACACATCAAAGTTCTACGTATGCAACGAAAATGGAATTAAGTCGAAAAGATTTTAGAGCGATGATTTTTTATGATTTTAAGAGTTCTCTCCCTCCGCAAGTCTGTGCCGCTCGTCTTCAAAATGCTTTTGGGAGAGAAGCACCTTATTTGAGCACCGTAAGGCGATGGTTTGCTGAATTTGAGAAAGAAACTCGTTCTTTACATGACGAATTTCGTGAACCTTCAACTGCCGTCAACGAAAATAATGTGGCTACTGTTAAGCGGTTAATTGAAGAAAACCCGCGGATTACCTATGAGACAATTAGAGGACTATTGGGGATTGGTATGAGTCAAATCCAGAAAAGTTTACACGAAGAATTGAAAGTTCGGAAACTTTGTTGTCGTTGGATCCCTCATGAACCGACAGCGGAGCAGAAGCGGGCTCGCGTGGAATGGTGCTCACAGATGCTACTGTAGTACGACCACGGACATTCTAATGCTGTTTATGACATTGTCATAGGAGACGAAACATGGATTTATTGTTTTGAACCCAAAAAAACCGCAATCTTGTGAATGGGTGTTTGAAAATGAGAACAATCCAAGAAAAGTGAGGCAGGCGAGAAACGTTGGCAAAAAAATTATCGCGTTTTTTTTTCTCAGCTACGGGTCCCATCTGTACAATTCCACTTGAAGATCAAAATAGACAGTACCGTCAGTTCGGTAGAACTGCGGTAGGTGGATCCAACGCTAACCTTATCATTTTGATAATACCTTAAAATGCACCTCACGTTTTTTTACAATAATAAACATTTACTTCTTATTTACACTGTTCTTAATTCCAACTTATTAAAATTTATTTTCTACTTTTTAGTTGGATTCTCTATAAAAGCGTGTTTTTTTAAACCATTATTTATTTTTCATTTTTTAGTTTACCTACTATTATTTATTTATTTATTATTTAATCGAATTATTGCATTGTTAGATGACAATGACAGGTGTGCAAAGTTTGAATTAAATCTGATAGTTCACAGTAGGGCAAAATCGAACGCAAAAGAGTCGGTTACAAACAAACATACATACAAGCAAGCAAACATACAAGTGAAGCTAATAAAAGCGTAGTAAAATAGAGTTGAGATGCAATAAAATGAAACGTAAATAGCACGAACAATAGGTAGTTATAAATCAAATCAATCTTTATTTCGGGTACATGCCCATATAAAACTTACACATTTTTTATTTTTCTCCGTAACATTATGAATAGGTACCTACCTAACAAAAATTAAATTTTGGAAATAAAAAAAATTAAACAAACGTGATTAAATCTCAATATCATCATGGAATGTCGGTATAGAATCAATTAAATGTCAAATTAAAGAAAAATGTAAATAATTAAATTGAATAGTTTAATTAAGTTTAATTAAATGTCAATAAAAAAAATACTAATAATAATCATCATTATCATGGGATTCTGGCTGGACACTGCATAAAAATAATAACAACATCAAAGCGGGTAATCTAAGCTATAGAGGGTTTCATCAAATGCAAGCGTGAACAATGGTTTAGATAACGACAGTCAAGCCTGCCGGCTATCATTGCCAGGACACTATTGGTGTTGCCCCTGACGCGGCGCAGTAGTGATGTGGCTCGTTTGCGCATTATAGTGTAAAAGCAATCAATCCGGGCGTCGGCAAACATACCGGATGCACTACAGCACCAGGGTAACCCCAATAGCCTCCTGAATGCATTATTGAATTGAACCCGGAGGGCCCCATAGGAAGCTTGCGAATAATCCGCCCACAGGCTGCACGAGTAGAAGGGTGTACAAAATGCTCGGAAAAGCATAATCTTTACCTGTGCAGTGCAGCGACTAAACCTATGAGCTATCATATTCGCCCGCACCGCCCCAGTGCCCTCCGCTCCCTCTCAATATCCGCGTTATCTTTGAGGTTGGACGTGACGATATGTCCGAGATATTTAAATTGGGTGACCCGCTCAAGCGGTACATCTTGAAGTTTAATTGATGGTACGCTAGGACACTTCCTAGTTCCGGCCTCAAATACAACGTATTTGCTTTTCACAACGTTATATATCAAACCATGTTCACGCGCATACAGTTCAAATGTCGCAAACATAGACATGATCCCCCCGACCTATGCGCTCAGCAGCACCATGTCGTCTGCGTAACTTAGGTTATTGACGCTTACGCCATCGATATGACAGCCGACACGCCGACTGCTGAGCAACTCGATCAGAGCATTGATGTACAGATTGAAAAGAGTGGGACATGTTAATCCCCCTTGCCTTACTCCACACAACAATGTATAGGGCTCCGATAGCACCCCCTCCCACCGGACGTGATTGATCTGGCATCCGTACCAATATTTAAAAATGCTAAAAAGTTCACCAGGCAATCCAATGCTACTAAGTTTATTCCATAGTATATCGTAGGAGACCAGATCGAAAGCCCTGGATAAATCAAGAAAACAAGCAAAGACAGGGGTATTCCGTTGTGTATAATACTTGACAGTGTGCGTGAGACACAACATAGAAGCATCAGTGGACAACCCACTGCGAAAACCAAATTGGTTGTCATGTAATTGGACACACCTTCCCAGCTGTATCTCAAGCAGACCATCCAACACCTTTGCAATTATAGTTGCCAGGGAAATTGGCCAATAATTAGATTTATCAGATAGGTCACCTGTCTTGCTTTTAATTATGGGTACTACAATTGTTTTCAGTAATTCGGTGGGGAGGTACGAATGCGTCAAACATAAATTAAATAACATAGCTAGCAACCTAGGCAAATGAGGGCCTGCATACTGAAGGTGCTCAATACTGAGCCCATCGTGGCCGGGGGACTTGCCTCTGGCTGCAGATTTAATAACGCAAGCCACATCTTTGGGTGAAAAATATACCGATTTGGGCTCAGTATTACACATCTCCAGCGGGTTTGCCAGTGAACAAAGAAATGTTGCCTAAAAAGGTTGGCTATGTTGTAACGGTTGTGCCTCGCACACCGCACAATATCCCTAAATCCAATAAAAATTATAGTAAAAATTACCAAACTAACAAC
Organism: Nudaria mundana; assembly: GCA_963556515.1. NCBI lineage: Eukaryota > Metazoa > Arthropoda > Insecta > Lepidoptera > Erebidae > Nudaria > Nudaria mundana. The sequence continues at coordinate 31,499,605 of OY748286.1, read as the reverse complement.
TTAAATATAATAAATTTAATCCCAAGGCAAACCCGCAGCATAGGCGTAGTATGGGGCGATATCGACTTGTAACCGGTCCGCAAATAATGTCGATGTCAATTACACTTGAATGTTCGACACACCATGTATTATATGTAATTAACTGCCTCATCACTGAACACCGTCCAAGCCTGCCACTGCTGCTGCTTACCCTTGACCGTTCGTGGAGGCAGTCTACCGAAACGCTGGACATCATGATTCCAGGGTTCACCATTCACCGTCACGTTCACCGCTCATCGTTGACGCTCACCGTCGACCTTCTCGTTGACCTTCGTTGACGACCTTCACGAGCACCTGCCGACCCGCGTGCGCGCCTACCCGCGCAGCGCCTAGAAGGAAGCCACCACCTACCCTACCAGCACCTGCCAACCAGCGGACATCGGGCCGAGGGGACAGTCAGGGCAGTGGCATCGATTGTGAGCGAACCTACGTCCTACCCTTCTACCTAATAAACTAAAAATTATTGTACCAATGTAACTTTTAAATATACGTCAAATACCTGAGCAATACGATTGCGAGTCGAACCTACGTCTACCCTGAGATCTAATACTAATAAATTATTGTAACATACTAGCAGTCTCATTTCTACCTACTACAAAAAGCTTAGTGTTACAATGTTCAGCGAGCCTACGACCCCATCTACAGCCCCAGGCAGACCAGGCCGGACGTTAAGCTTTTGTGTACTTTTCCAGAAACTGCGAAAGTCCCGACTTGAGTGTTTGGTGTTTGGACGCAAGTATATCCATCTTAATTTGCTCCGCGTGATTCTGACACCACTTTAGTTTGGACTTGAAGATCGACCTACTTTGACGCATCTTTTCATATAGTACCCCGTTTTGGGGCTTGCCATATTCTACCCAGGCAAGAAAGTCCCGCCTGGCCTGCATGTGAGCGGCACTCACGTGTCTGTTCCAACCTGGCACGTGGGCCGTGCTTCTACGAGTTTTTACATAATGACTACAAGTTGCAGATTGCCTAAGTGCGGAGACAATTTCGTCATACAGTTTATCAATAAAAGTTGTATGAACAACATCTTGACACATACCATCACCACACCCAGCAAACTCCTGAGGAAAATCTATAACTTTTAACAGTCTATTGCACTCTTTTTGATATACATTTATTTGGTCACTAGTTCTGTCACCCCATGCTACTTTACTAGGTGATAATAGTAATATGCTATCGTAAGTTTTAGGTATGACACAACTAAATTCACATTCAACTATTAAAGGATAATGGTCCGACCACGTAACATCATATTTTACATATGTATTTACAACAGTACACAACGCAGCTTGTATTACAATACAGTGGTCAAGCCACCGTCTACTTCCATTTAGATCACTTATACTAGGTCGCCGCAGTCGTGAAACGTACCGTTACGCTGCAGCATATATTTGAGCGAAGCGAGTTTAAATTCAAAATTCTGGCATCGTAATAACCTGGGTAATTCTGTAAACTTTTGATGAATGCAAGAAAATCCGAAATCGACCGAGTATTCGCCGAGAAACAATTTAACATAAATCGTTTGAAAAGCCGGGCGCCACTGGACAGCCGGGCGCCACTGGACAGCCGGGCGCCACTGGACAGCCGGGCGCCACTGGACATACCCTCTGCTAGTAACCAGGGACGCCCGGCAACGGACGTTAGAGCGGCCGCGGCCTTGGGCCGCGGAATTAAAAAAAAAAAAAAAAAAAATCGTTTGAAAAATAATTTGAGTCACCCGTTGAGAGCTCCGCTCGCCTTCGGCTCGCTTCACTCAATAAGTGTAGGTATCATTATCTAATCTTAACACATCCACACAGGACCACTTTTCCTCGTCACAATAGGCTAAAAGTTCTCCCATAAACGATGTATGTGGATGAGCATTAAAATCCCCAACGACATAAACAGCTTCCACGTCAGACTCACACACAATTGCACTCACCGTACCAAGACAGTCCATGAAGTCCGGCAAATTCTCTGGCACATCAGTAGGCATGTACACGTTTATGATTATAATAGATCTGTGATTGTTCATTATTCTAATTGCTCACACACAATAGTGGGAATCGTCGCGACGATTCCCACTATTAATAACAGACACATTTTGAAAAATGTCTTCTCCACAGTAATGCTACACCTCCAAATGGACGTCCACGAATATACCTATGGATGGGTCAATAGCTGATCTTCCTGTTGCACCAAATCGGTTGTCAACGCTGCTTAGATATGCTAGGTCTCCCTCGTGCAGCCATGTTTCCTGTAGGGCAACTATGGCTGATATGTTACATAGGTCCTGGACTGCATCCAGAGACCTTTTCACACCCTGGCAGTTGATTGAAGCTATTTTAAACTGTTTTTGTTCCATTACCAGGGGTCCCAGGGCCGTTAAATGTATTTACAACGTTACTCTGCTGTTTGTAGTTCACAAATCGCCTAAATATAATTCCCGGGGGCCAGAGCTGGTCATCCAGGAACATTGACAATTTATACTTAGATACAAAAAGTTTATATGCTTTGTGGTGTCCCATGCCTTTTTTTAAATTCAACTGCTCTAGAGTCACCCTTTCGCTAGTTATTTAGACAGTTAAACCTTAAATTACTGAGTATTTTAAGGTATAATAAGTTAATATTATATTTGCGCCAATGTGTTCGCAGCCTTTACATTTAACGTGTGTAATCGTCCTTATAATCATCCCCCCTAGTCCTCATATCCCTCATCTCACTCCAACTCACCTGAAGCCTACAGAGGCGAGCGAGATGGGTATATTTACCGCTCTCAGAAGAACAAAAGATTTGATAGTTTCAACCGCAACGTTTTTACGTAATAAAACCGCATTTTTTATACACCGCTTTAAAGCAATCTCCCGCATCTTGCCTCAAGATTTGAGATTATATAATTAGCGAAGGAACAGTAGACAAGAGCTGGCCAGTCCTGAAGGAGTAAGTAACGCTGAACGTACGCGCGCACCTCGAAACAGCAGAAGGTGAGTCGTAGACCCTAATTCCTTTTCTTTTATCGGCATTTATTAATACCGTAGAAAAGTGCTGTATATGGATGTGATTTTCTAAATGTATATTTTCTCATTTTGAAAAATAGTCAGTTGAAGCTTAAGATCTGATAAGTATTCTGCCGCAGGATTTTTTTGAATTCGATTAAAACTCGGCGAGATTAAAAATGTTGACTTTGACCATTTTTGCGCTTTAAAATGGTTGTAACTTCATTAAAACGCATTTTTTCAAAAAATCATAAAGTAAAAAGTGTTCTATTTTGCCCGTTTTACCCTTAGAAATCATTTTCCAATATAAAAACCAACTTTTTATCAGTTAACAAATTAATTTGTTTATAACAATTAATAGCCCAACCGCAAATATTTTGTTTTCTTACCAATCGACGCCTTCTGGTCCAAGGTTTACAAAAAGTACAAATTACATTTTCACTGATTGGTCAGTCATTTTCATTTCTAAGCACTTTTTCGGGGGTTTGTCGCTTGCCTATGAGTCAAAACGTAAACAAGGTCGCATGTAACTGGATATCACAACAGTGCACTGACCAATGGGTAAAATTACAAAAACCTAACATATGGCTATACACCTGTATTAATGAGTGTACGACTCGTATAGTATGCGAGAATCGAGTAACACAGACAACAATAACATGGCTCAAAAAAATTCTTCCTGGAGTAAGATTCTCCGCATTATATCCTAGGTTTTAATATTCACAAAAATAACACCTCGTAGTGTCCGCATTACAGCATCTCAGCTCAACATAGCTGAAAGATATCTAATCCGCTCTGTGCAGAGTTTTCATTTCACTCAATTGATTAAAGATGATGATTGCCTTTCATGCCATGGATGCGAAAGCAAAGTGCAAGGAGAAGCTTGTCTATACTTATAATAAATCTGCAGAAGTGAAAATTCTGTAAATTGAAAATATCAAAAAAATATCCTTTAATATCCTGGGCACCTACTGGTTTACTTTTTATCTCGGAAAAGTATATTACACAATAAAAAACAAACTTAATTTTGCGGTTCGATCCCTAGATCCGATTACTGTACCAACCGCAAATAATAAGTTTGTCGCAGGTTACGTCACCCGCAGTGGAGTTCACTAAAGGGCGATGCACACGGCTAAGATACTATAACATTTTATCTTAAGATACAATATCGTTCGCCATACAGTTCAATGGACTATCACACACGACGAAGATAATAAATAATATTGTTAGCA